>OMLP01001259.1:9849-48247 GCA_900302685.1 Spondyliosoma cantharus
CACACACCCCACACATACACACACACACACACACACACACACACACACACACACACACTGTGTAACACTAACATATTGACTAGTACTGTCTGTTTCCTTAAACCAAATAAAAACAAAATACCAAATATTTGATATTCTTTTTTAGATAAGTTTTATTCTGAAAGTGAGAAATCAGGTGATGCAAACAAGGTAACATAATATTTAAAAGAAAATACATGAAAGAAAATCTATAAAAGGGTTGTTCTCTCTAAATGGGATTAGTTGAAAGGGTTGTTAGGGGAAAAATATATAGATTGAAAAAAAACTTATGTTTACCCTAGGGGGCTATAACCTTAAGGTTTATTCTCTTCGGTGTCCTCATATCTGCAGAAATATAAAGGACTTCAGTGTTGTTTCAGGTATGGTGTGAAAAATAAGAAACCCACAGATAATAGTTGAAAAACAGTGCTGCGTCACCGTGTGAGAATCAAGTCTTATTATGCTTCTTTTCTACATTTCTACTGATGGTCTAACATCGTGTACGACCAATAGAGAGGAATTGCACAAATGTTGTAACAATGTTATCATACTATATTAAGGAAGCTAAGGCTAGCAGTACTGGTTACTTTGGCTATCATTATCACTTACCATCACAGTGGACTGGTCTAAATATGGATTCATTTTTAAAATATGAGTAAAACCACATAGTGCACAGAAATAAAACTTAAAGCTGCTGTCTTTGACTCAGCCTCTCTTTCCAGAGAAATGGTATGAGATTACAGATTCCTAACCATTGTTTGTAATATATTTTTGATGTTATAATAAGTGCTAGACTCTGTGTTTGCAATCTCTCTTCCAGTGGGATTGCCATTTGCAAGAACCAAGAGGGATTTTCCCTTGTAGACATAAAAAAGTATTTCAATAAAGAGGAATATAAAATGATGATTAACAAGAGAGAATAATTAAACTCTAACAAGTCTACCAAGTATGCAATCTTTATCAATTTAAGACCCTTCTCTCTAAGGCTGTGCACTGGAATTGCCTCAGTTTATTTGCTCTGATGTCTTAGATGATTAAAAGATATAAATTAGACTTGAAAAAATTAATTCTTATTTAGCCATTTGCTCTGTCATTCAGTGTTAAATACAGTTTTGGAGTACATTTTACTAGGTTTTCTCTTACCTGGC
The DNA here is from genome assembly GCA_900302685.1 of Spondyliosoma cantharus. Lineage (NCBI taxonomy): Eukaryota > Metazoa > Chordata > Actinopteri > Spariformes > Sparidae > Spondyliosoma > Spondyliosoma cantharus. The sequence goes on from OMLP01001259.1 coordinate 11,016, forward strand.
ACCTGCCACAGGTGACTTCCTGCCAGGGTCAAGTGATGCTCCCAGTGGTTCCTCTCCCAACGACCTAGTGTCTTTATTTAGCTGCTGTAGTCGGGAGCTGAGCTCCCCCATAACAGATGGTTTTGCTCCCTCATCTGCACCCAGCCCCAGTCCCAGCCCACCAAGATTGCCCAAACTCCCAATACCTAGCCCCACCCCTGGCCCACGAGGCTCCACTGGGTCCCCCCACAGCTTGGACCTGCGCTGGAAGAGGTAGCGCGGCTTGGTGGAGGCTAGTCCAGTCACTGAGGCTGAACCACCTGGGGGCAGCCCAGCACCCCCAGCTGCAGCAGCAGCCAGGGCAGCAGCCTGTTGCTGTGATAGCAGCTCGCTGTCAGAGCTCTGCTTCAGCAGAGGGTCCCTGAAGGTGACGGGGCCTTTACTGCCTCCTATCTGGGACTTGAGTCTGGGCTTGGGAGGCACTGGCGGCTTGTCGAGCACAAAAGTCTGCCCGTCGGCATAGGAGGTGTGCGTGGTATGTGTGTCGGCAGGCTCGCCGCTTTCTGAGGACAACGTGGACATGCTGGAAACCGTGGAGACGGTGCTGGTGGTTTCAAGATGGTGGTCTCGCTCTCTCTCACTTGAGCTGCGTGTGTCAGCCTCCTCCACGCCTGAGTCAGCCGCAGAGCCAGACTCGCCCACTGGTGGGGGCTCCAGAGGATCAGAGGGCTTCCCTGAGACAGCTGCTGCATTGGGTGGAGGTGGGGGCTGGGGAGGCTGAGGCTGCGTGGGGGTCACAGTTGGGGTTTTTGGGGTTAAGGGAGTGTGTGGTATTGGTGTTGTAGGAGTGGTGGGAGAGGAGGCAGGTTTAGTTGAGGATACTGGCGTCCCCTGTGCCTGTGCCTGTGCCAGCAGCCCATTAGCAAACTCATCTGGTGGTGGAACAACTCCGATCTTGCGTAGTTCCTCTCTTGTTTCCTCGTCACTGGAAGTCAACATTGCAGGGGGCAGGGTTACTGTGTACGGATCAACATCCTCCTCTGAGCTTCCCTGAGCCAGGCTCTTCTCTTGGGCTGGACTTGCAGGACGCTGAGTTTGAGGCTGGGCCTGGGGCTGGGAGGTTGTGGGACTGGGGGATTTAGCCCGTGGACTTGGAGATTTGCTGGGCTCCGTGGACTTTGGGGCAGGGGCCTGTTCTAGTTCTGAACCCACCCCGACAGCCTGGCCGTTACTGGTAGCATGGACCATGATAAGACCTGCTGTCTTCTGCTGTGACGTATCCATAATACTGATCAACATACTTTTTTTATCCTCCAGTCTCTTCTCCTCCTTCCTTTCTTCTACTCTGGCCTCCATCTCCTGTCGGAATGATACAGGTGATGGTGATGTGGCCCACTGTGGTTTCGTGGGCTGGGGAACTAAAATTGATGCCAGGGAGGATCCAACTCCATGCCCCACTGCCTTGGCGCTTTTAGGAGAAAAAGGAGGAGTGGATGCCCCTTCCCCATGTGGAGACTCTTTGGTCTGAGGGTCAATGAACATTACACCCTGGCCTATCCGCTCCTGTTTAGTCCTAGGCTCTGGGCTGCTAGTAGGGGACTGGCTCTGGGAGGTCAGTGCCCTCTCCCTTGCGGCCAGCGCAAGAGCCAGTGGAGAGTTGGGGTCAAGGGGCTTTCCTGTGAGCGGATGGATAAAGGTGGTCCCACTGGGTGAGGGGCTCAGGGCCAAGGCAGGGGGGGGCAGCTGTCCCAGCTCTCGGGTGAGCATCCGTTCATCGATGGAGTGAGACTGAGTCAAAGACGGGGCGTCAGAGCTGGTGGTGGATGCCCCCTCCATGGTCCCAACAGAAAGGAAGACAGTGGATTTCCTCCGTTCTTCTAGGCGACGCTCCCGATCTTTCACTGCTCCAGCAATTGCAGCAGCGAAGGGGCCCTTACCCTGAAACATCATTTCTCCCTGGGCACGCAAACGTTCTCGCTCAGCCATCAGCTGCTGCTGGTAGTAGTCTGCACGGCTGGTGTGTGTGTGCCCATGGGCGTGTGGGTGTCGTCCTGAGGGTGAGCTCTCTCGGGAGTGGGCAGCAGCTAAGGCTATACTAGCTTTTTCTTGTGCATCTTCCACCTGCAGTAAGACAAAGAAATAATCAACCAAATGTGTCAAAATCAAATGGACAGAAGACCAGAAAACCATCCCCAACATGCAGCCTACCTGTAGTTGTTTCACCAGGGGACTTTTCTTCCTCTGGGGCTTGGTGGGCGTGTATAGTCCAATGCTAAATTGGCCCACATTAGCATAAGGGTTGTCAATAACCCGACCCTTCCTTTTAATTCGCTCAGGTGGAGTAGCAGCAGAAGGACGGGGAATTTCTGTAGGTTCTACAGGTAGATGGGAGGAGTCCTGGAGAATGATCATGGAGCGGGCTTTCTTCTGTCTCTCGATCTGCGTGGCCTGCCGCTGAGCGGCCTCATAAGGCAAATCCAAGGAGGAGGGCTTGAAGCTGGAGCGTCCTCCGGGCTCATGGCCCTGACTCTGGGTCCTAGATGGGGGAGGAGGGGGGCAGAAGGCTGGGGGAGGACCAGTGTCTAGGTAGTAGGGAGGAGGAGGAGGCGCCATTTGAGGAGGCGGAGGGATAGGATGGGGTTGTGAGTGGTCTCGGAGGCTGTCTGTCATAGAGGAACTGCGGGGAAATCTGTGCTCGCCTGCTAGGGCAGACAGCCGATCCTCCTCAGTGGCACCTGATGAGGAAGGGGAGAGCACAGATCATCTGGTGACAGGGAGTAAGCTCATGAAAAAGGACCATTTTAAAGCAGCCTAGCAGGTACTCAGCTGCTTCATGAAAAATACACTGTAATGTATCCATCTGTAAATCTGTTAACTCACACAGTTAATAATGTATCAGGTGTCTCAAGGGCAGCTGTGCAATATTTAAATAAAACCTGTAACTTTAACTATTTTTGAGTAGTTTAACAATTAATTCAATAGTCATTTAATGGGTGTGCTTTAAACAGGAGACATGTTTAATAATAAAGACTATGAATAATTTATGCGTGTATCTACTTTTTAATTAGGTTCTGTACTTGCACATCTGCTCTGCAAATCTGTTTCTGGGAATATCCAATGAGCACATTTGCACATTCTGAACATATAATACATTGTCAGTGTGTATTAGTATGTAACTGTTTTGTTAAAGGTCCCATATTGTAGAAAGTTTAGAGATGTAGAAAGAGAATTCCGTGTCAGTGTATGAGAAATGAACTTTAGGCTTTAAATGAGCCCTTAGAAGGAGGTGATGTCAAAACTATACATTCACCGCTCTCAGTAAAGCCATCAGCTTGGCCGTGGTTGTAAAAACCAGGCAGAGCTGATACAGAATCCCAGGTTTCTTGAACAATTAGTCAGATGTAATGTACAACAAACAAAACAATGAAATGGCTTGAAAGCTTATGTCTTAAAGTGACATGCGTGCTCTGAAATGTTTTTGCCATGCAGCAGTTAAAATTGCACAAGCGCTGCACAAAACTCAGAACAATGATGCCAAGCCAAAGTAACCTGAACCAGAGACAATAAAACTTGGATGCATTGTGCTGCCTGTTAAACCTCTGTTGAAATCGTCTGACTTGGATGATGATCAAAAACTAGCAAGCTGACAACTAACACATCCAAACATGAACCAAGTGAGACAACGCAAAGACATATACCTTAGCAAGCCAGATAATATTACTCACTATTCAACAGGAACAAGTCCAGTTCTGCCTCTTTTACTTAGCGAAGCTGTCACCAACAACTAAAAGTCAATCTGAAATGTACTCTTGTCTCTTGCTCAGTCACTGCGTCTTTCTCTGTTCTTAGCTTCCTCCATCAGTGTCTTCTTAGGTCTCTTCGCCTCCGTCATGATGTCCATAGAGGCTGCTGAGCCTGGTCCACTGCCTTCTCACCCAGCTCTGGTTCAACTGAGCATTTCCACCCCTGACTTGTAAACCTCCTCCTCCAAGCGGTTCAAAAGTGCTGGTATAGTTGTCTAAACACCAACACTCCCTGTACTCCAAGCAGAGACAGCTACCAGAGCTAACATGTAGCTACAGTGTGCACTAGTTACCGATTGCTTCCAGGAAACAGCAGCCGGAGGACAATATGTTCTCCACGGAATATGATCCAGATTCACTGACAGCTTATGCTGTGTGTGATGTACTGCCGTAAAGCGTTACGCACTGTGATGCCACCTGCTCACTGAATAGCGCGGAAACAAGCAAAATAGTGGGGTGAAGTGATTGAGACAGGGACCAGTCACCCAGTTACAATATACTAACAAAAAATTGGACTTTGAAGCTGTTATTTTAAGGTAAAGTAGTTACGTAACGTTTCTTTAAAGAGACACTAAATCGGAGCATTCAGACGGAGAGTGAATAGAGGTGCTGCAGCAATCGACAGTATGAGAAAAATAATGTGTTTGTTGAAGGTTAAAGCACATAAACATTATCTAGTAGTCGCCCAAAAAGATGAACCCGAACATGAGCATAATATGGGACCTTTAAATGTTTGAAATGGCAAATCAGTTCTTGCCAACAGGAACTTGAGCTTCATCCTCAGTATTTTATATTTGTTGCATTGCTCTCTAGATGCTACTCTTTGTGGGGGTTATAATGCAATTACTTCCTTCCTCTCCACATGTCATTATATGACCTATAAGCAAACTGTACATAAATACACTATCATTCACCTGATTTGAATATGTACAGGATGGGTGATTGTTTTACCAAAAGACTTGGTCCTGGACATCCCCTTTGGTAGTGGTATGTGACCTCTCTCAATGCCTGGGTGAAGACCTCCATGTAGAGTCATTCCTTGTCTCTCAAACAGTGACTGCAGCAGAACAAAACGAAGAAAAGTTTCAAACTGTAATATCAAGAACGAAGCAGCACAAAGCAGTGCATGCTTACATGTGCGCAGTGGTGGTACTGCTGTGTTGTCCAGGTGTTGCTGAGTATGTTGTTATAGATTGAGTTGAATGCATGCCAACAGAGAGGCATATGCAATTTGCCAGTGTGCTGTGTGTAGGTGCACTCACGCTGATCTCTGCTGGTGTTATTCTCCTGCTGGTGGGCCGTTGTTTGACAGTGGCTGCTCTGTAATCTGCCTCCGAGGGCTGAGAACGCAACATAGACTCCTGGGATGCCAACATCTCATCTAGTCTCTCTGTTGAGGAGGAAATGAGCCAGAACTAAATACTGAGACATAAGACCAGGGAAACGCTGTGTCATCATATCAGGCATTGCTAACACGAGAGAGAATACAAACTGAGATTAAAAAAGCTTCTCCGAAATGCAGCTATAAAAAAATGCGAGGGCAGGCACTGTGGCATCGCACAAAATCATTGCACTATCTTAATACGAGCTTGCTGTGTTTCCTTGTTGACCACTAGGGAGTGAGCACTAAGGGCGGAAGGAGACAGAGAGAGATATAAAAAAAGGAGTGGGGAAAAGAGAGTCCATATATTTCAAGTGTTCTGCTCTTCTGATCTAAATCAACACTGCTTAAATTTACAGCAGTGATCAATCATCTTAATGACGTTCAGAGAGGTGTCAATTTCAGACTCACCTCCTCTTCTTCTCCGAGCAGAAGCTTGGTGGGAAAAAGATTGCGTCAGCAGAGGAGGGAAAATGACAAGAACAAGCCAACAGAAGAAGTGACTATTCTAAAAGTTAGGAGACACCAAGTTTTAATGACAAAGGGAAGGCAGAAATGTGACAGAAAAGGAAGAAGAGAGTAAGGATTCTGCATGCCAGCTCTCTGGCACTCACCCAGTTCTTCTAGCTCAGCGGTCATGGACTTAGAGCGCAGTGTCAGGGTGGTACTGGGAGCTCTCTTGGGTGGTGGGGGAGCTGTGGAGAAAAGGCATGGTGTTGAGGATGAAGTTGAGGGGGCTGAAAATCCTTTGGCTTTGCGGCTCAGAGCTCTCCTGGCATCGCCCAGACGGCCAGTCCATCCTGTCTTCACTTTGATCTTTTCAAATTCAGACGGACCGGACCCCTCGCACTTAGTCAGGACCTTGTTCAGGCTCCGGTTGGAGCCCAACTTCTTCATTTTATGTCCGATGGCTTGAAAAATGTGTCCGCTTCCAAAACTTTCAGTTTTTCAGTCTTTGCGCTGCAAGAATTCCTCTCTGTTGAGGAGCCCAGAGGCAGTAAATGTGTAGCTCAGTCCTCTTTGTGACATTCCTACCTCTCTGAAACCTCCCATAACACACCGAACAATAGAATTTGTCTACCACAATAGGCAGAATGAGTAAAATAAGTGTGGCAAGGAGAGGAAGAAGGTCATCCATCTTACTTTTAATATGCTGCCTGTCTGGAATTTAGCAGGTGTGCATCAGACAGAAACGCACAGCCGGCTTACATACACATGCATATCCTCCCACAAGCGGAACCACATGCAGATATGCAGACAAAACTCCCTGAGGGAGGACATAATGACATGTGGGCTGGCAGACGAGATGACAGTAAATTCAACGGCTACGGAGAATGATGCGCTGCAGACTTTATACCCCAAAGCCCATGGGAGCCTCCCAATCCCAGTATACACACAAGGCAACTGAGCTGTTATCATCCCACTCAAACCAAATGATAGCTCCAAATGCAAACTAAAGAGTCACAGGTTTCAATAAAAGGCTTTAAATCAGGTTACAATAAACACTGTTATTAACACCAAAATAAAACCAATGTGGGTCAGATAGTTAAGCACGTCAAGTATGCGGTAACAACGTATTGCAATGCAGTCAAAAAGAGATCATAAAGCTACATACAACAGCAGTCCCTACATGCTAGAGCGAATTCAAGTTTCATTAAAATAGCCCCACAGTACAACCGGATCAGCTTACTCCATCTGAGATCGACCAGCTAACACTCAATGCACCACTGTAGAGCGATAGATTTCTAAATCCCACAGATGCCCCGGTGCCTTACTAGAGCCTAACCATCCTGCTGTCGTCAGCCGCTGCAGATCTAGTGTACATACGCCATCCTGAGTACAGTCCATATCAAACATCTTCATTCCTTCACCGGTCTGCACATTCTGGTACAGTAGCAGTGAGCAGAGGAGATGGAGGAGGATGGAGAAGGAGAGAGAAACAGAGACAGAGGGAGAGAGAGATGCTTTTGCTGTAATGTAATGCTTAATTCAAACATGCAGTGTAGTCACCATGGCAACGGTGGCAGTAGTGAGGCCTCGCATGGTGCAGAGAATGTGTGTTTGCTCGCAAGAATATGTGTGTGTGCGTGTGTGTGCGCGCGTGCGTGTGTGTGTGCGTGCGTGCGTGTCTGTGTGTGTGCGCGTGTCTGTGTCTGTGCATTTGTGCAAAGGTGCGGCACAAGATGCAGAGCAAGTCCCGCTGGAGGAGCAGTGCGGCGGAGGAGAAGGCTCAGGATGGAAGTTTGAAACAGGAAGATAAGAATCGTGCTTTCCCTCATCTCAACACTAAACACACTCCAGCTGTTTGCACCATCTTTTCTTCGGTTCAAAATAGGAAGCTCGTCAAACACTGTCTTTTCAGTCTACCTCACTCTTTCTACCAACTACCGAATATCTGCGGTCTCGGCAGCTTAGACACAAGCAGCGATAAGCAAGCTTTAATGGAGGCAACAAGACATTGAATTGGGAACACAAATAGAAATGGGACATGAACCACTAAGGTAAAGGCACTACCATAATGGTGTAACATTGCACAAAATCCTTAATATACTGAAAGAAACATAAAGGAACAGATTGACATTTTGGAAAATGTACTTATTGGCTTTCTTGCTGAGAGTTACAGGAGAATACCACACTCGTATCTGTCAGTTAAATATGAGGCTAAATCCAGCATCTGTTTAGTTTAGCTTAGTATAAAGACTGGAAATAAAGGGAAACAATTAGGGAGTTTAAGAGGTGCTGAGGTGGATTATGTTACCACACAGCCGGGCTAGCTGGTTCCTTCAATTTCTAGTCTTGGTGCTAAAGTAAGCTAAATAACTGCCATCTGTAACTTCATACATAAGGGACAGAGATGAGAGAGGTATTGATTTAACTTTCTGCCAGAAGGTAAGCAAGTGTATTTCCCAAAATGTCAAGCTCCAACAAAGGTACTAGGTTGGCTTTCAATTAAGATTTATTTGCTGGACTGGAGTTGAAATTTGAAATTTAAAATAGAAAAAAATATATTTATTAACCCTTTCATGAATGACTCCACTAGACAGATATTTGGAAGGCATTTCTAACCATTTAAGGTGGAGTAGCATTTTCCAAACACCAGATGGTGGATCCACCCAAAATATTGATATCTCTTTGTCATTTTGGATTATAGTATTATACATTTAAAATATGAGAGGGAAGATATTGATGTATCTCTGGAGTAACTATTATATCCTCTAAAAAAAACAGACAGATACAAATATTCTTCATCAAAATAAAATATTAGAAATACTTCAATAATTAAATTATTTTTTTTTGTACATTTTCTCTGTGACTGACAGACAAAGTTATATGCCAAAGAATTGTTATTAAAGCTATTTAGATTCTGCCTTATTTTGTATGTTTTCTTTAAAATTACACTGAAATATTTTAAATAAGCAGCATTAAATCTTCGCCAGATTTGATCTTAATAGAGGCCAGATTATACCCTTTGGTACTGATGTATTTTCTGTCACAGAAACAAGATGGTCAAGAAAAACTTCAAATAAAAGAATTTCTGACATGTCTTATTTAGTTGAAAGATACTGTTTTTAACTGTTTGATTTTCTGAGAATTAAGGAGCTTAACAGAAATTCCTGAATCACTTTTTATACTTTTGATGTACACTGTCCACTGCAGTGGACCATTACGTAACTCATTTATTGACAAAATATATATACAAATACATATTACTTTGTGATTGAACAATTTTTGCATGAAAGGGTTAAAAGGAGACAATCATGAGGGAAGATCCACAGACAACAGGCGTGCGTTAGACAGAAGGATAGAGACGAGAGTGTGATTAAGAGGGACCATAAGGCCCTGAGTAGCAGGATTTACTTGATACAGTATTTTCCCAATAAAACTGGGTCAAAGCCATTTATCACTGTCATCGTATCTCAATAATTGCAAAGGAGGTATACACAACATTCTATCACACACACGCACGCACGCACACAATTGCAGTGTACACAGTCCTGAGGTCATAGTGCCAGGACTGTGTGGGAGCTGAGTAATGGCGAGCTGTGGTTGACATGGAAACCACATGAATCTACAACAGGGAAATGTGGTGGAAATCATATTGGCAATGGAAACACATATCTGCCTAAGTCCTCTGTACATAAAACCACCTTTCATTACATACAGTTATAAAATTCATTAGCAAATAACTGAGGTATCTAGTGAGAAATTACATGTGCCACGCTCAAATCCCTGAGCACACAATATACTTCTAATAAAGCCACTATCATATAATAAGCACATGAGTGGAGCAGCATTTAACATGATGTGGCATGATATATGAATCCATGGAATAATAAATTTCACAAGTACTTTTCTTAAAGATAGGGAACAGAGGAGCTGTTACCTTTTTTGCGAACGACCTCCTCAGACTCAGGTTTACGCGTGACAGACACCACCTTCATTAGCAGCCTGTTGCCCCCTTGCCGGATCAAGGACACCACCTGCTTATGGCCCACCTTCACCACATTTACCCCGTTTACCTGAGAAAAAAACGCAGACAGAGACAGAATGAGACGTGTCGCCATCAGCGTAACCTTGTTTTTTTGACCGTGCGGCTGACATTAAAGCACCAAAGTTACCAAACTCTCGCAGGTCAGTATAAGATACTTCATAGGATCAAACTAAATATCTTGCCTATTCTTTATTGAGCAGCGATCTCATTCATTTATATATAGGTGTATCCTAACATACCGTCAGATATCAGCTACAAAGTGTCAGTAATTTTCTTTCTTTGTTGGTAAAGAAAAAACTGTGTCATATCTAGAAATACACCTTACAGCTGTGCAGAATCCTGAAGTTGTTAGTTTTTCTTCTCTATTCAAGGCCATCAGCAGTGACGAGATGAACATTATTATGTAATTACAGATGAAGGAGAAACAAGTGAAGCGCTGTCCTTAATTACCTCAATGAGGAAGTCTCCTGTCCTCAGACCAGCCCTCCAGGCCACTCCCTCCACATCCACAGACTCCAGGTACTGAAGGGCAGGGAACGCTGGGGTGGGGGTGAACTCTTCAATGGGTGTCTCGGCTGAGAGGAAGCACAGAGCTAATAGTGTTAGGTCAAATCTATGCCTTCCTCTGATTCTCATTTGCTTTCCTAGTAAATTAGATTGCCTACGACCACAAACAGAAAAAATGTAACAGGCTGCAAAGAATATTTGGAAAATGTTGGCTGATGGTTTTGGCAATTTCAATTTCCTGGGAGCCAATGATACTTTTTTAAAAACTTTTCTTTTTGCTAATTAATGTTATTCAATCGTGAATAATCCTATTTGTGGACTAAAGATGTCAGAGTATGTTTGGCAGAGACAGGAGCAACCCTGAGTAGATGTTCTGCTGATATATATTGTACACTTCACAATCACATGATCACACTTACTGAACTTCATGCATATGTCATAAAATAGACACACACATGCATAAACGCATACATACACACACACGCACAGTACACACACACAGACGTACGCATGCACACACACACAGTACACAAGCACAATTTGTTAAGTGAGTGGGCCACCACAAACTCCATTTAATCCTGGAATGAATCCAGCTAAATCACTGACACATGAGACTTCTCAGAGGACCAGTAAGTGAACTACAGTGTGTGCTTGTGTGTTTGTGTGTGTGTGTGCGTGTGTGTGTGTGTGTTTAAGTGTGTTTGCAAGTGTGTGTCTTTAAGGGTACTGTGGAGTAAAAGACAGTATGAGTAAAAGAGAGCGGGGTGGGCCAAGATCGGTGGTAGTGAGTGATGGAGCAGTAAAGCACATTCAGACTCCCGGCAAGGTGCCTGAGAGGGGTTGCCATGGTAACCGGCATGAGGAGGGAGAGCTGGCACGTGCATGAGTAAAATGAATTTGTGGCAATGGAGATGAGTGTAGAGGAGACTTCTGTTGGAAATGCGGAAGGGTATGAAAGCGAGATAGCGCAATATCGTGAGAGGATAATGGACGGGAAGGACGTGAAGGCAGGTGGAGGAGAGTGGAGAGGAACAAAAGCAAGGAGACACAGAGCAGAGATGAGAGCAATAAGACAGGAAGGGAGAGAGGAGTGTGTCTCTACTAAAGCTGAACGCCATGTGTGGGGAACAGATGGGACAGCTAGCCGACAGCTCAGCCAAGGATGACGCCACCAAAGGGGCTACACACACACACACACACACACACACACACACACACACACACACACACACACACACACACACACACACACACACACACACACACACACACACACTCACGCTCACACACAGGAGCCTGAGTGCATCTGAGTATACAAGCTGAGTGTTGACTGAAGCTGGTCCTGTTGTTGACTCACACAGTAACAATACAGACTGAGCTGCACTCCCTGACTCAGATCAACAAACCGCTTCTCACATCAAAACTCTCATACGTTGAAAACAAGGGCCTAGTGTGTGTGTGTGTGTGTGTGATTGCATCTCACCTTTGGCTCCCCGCAGGACAAAGCCAAACCCCTCATTTTCTTTCTTCTGTAAAACAGCATTTTTCTCCTCTATGATATAGTCACTGTGAAGGAGAGAGCAGAGGGACAGCAGGTATGAATCCACCAGCATCCTCACACATACAAAGAGAGGCAGGGCAGGAGAGTAAAGAGGGTCGCCCGGGTGGGGGTTGACAAGTGGGAGGTGACTGAGGCACACACACAAACACACACACACACAGAGAGTCCTCATGATTGAAGTATCTTTGGGATAAAACCTAAGCGTGAATCAATCTTCTTGCTGATCCCTCAGATGAGACTGCAGCGGAGGAGGGAGTGGAGGGCTTCTGCTCAAGAAACTGACAGAGATGACTCAGATGCAATATTATCCCCTAACTAATGACAGAGGGAATAGGAGGCAACAGTAAGTGAGCAGTTCATCACTGCCTGATTTTCCTGAGTGTTGAGAGGCTTTTAGATGGTGTTAACCTGACGGGCTCTGCACACATTTAAAGGCTTTTTTTTTTTTTTTAAAGCGACGCATTCATGTCCAACGCCTGTGAGCCAAAAGCAAAGCAGAATTAGTACGGCAGTTTTTAGCAGCAAAGCGAACGTCAGCATGAGGGCTGCATGTGTGTGCAAAAAAATATTCAGGCCACCCGTCCTTCTCATTGAAACTGGGAACATTCAGCCAAATATGAGTCGAAAAGCTTCATTCTAATTTCATTACGTGGATTAGGTTTGGGTTGGGTATAAACTTTTTCAAACCGGTTTGATATAAAGCCCAGACCAGCCTCGTAATACCAAATGTTAACACACAGTCCATCAGGGCAACTGCAACAAATCCTGTTTTCATCTCTCACAACAACAATTCAACTTTGCTTGTCTTCTAAGTTTAATGTCCAAATGATGATTAAAATAAGACTTCAAGTGAGTGAAACTGGAGAAAATGGCAGACATTTCAAGTAGTTATGTATGTGAATCTAGCAAGTCAGTGACGTTACCACAACATGTTCCTAAAAATGTTTCACAATAAAAGCCTTGTTAAGAAATGACGTATTTCTGTCCACTGAAATGATGGAGGGCTTTTAATTTGAATTGGATACAGGAAGTGTTAAACTAAGCAGAAACTTTAAGGGCAAACAGGAGCAGTTTATATATCAAGAACTAAGCAGTGCAGCACCTGTGGAGCTGAGCTAATTGGCTATCCAAGACCAATTTAGTCAGTTGGCACAATATCAAACCGGTGGAAGATTGTACTAGGGACTGGCAAAACTGGAAACCCACCTGACCCTGGTGTAGATGAACGAAGGTAGCTGAACTACAAGTCTAATGCAGAAAATTTGAAAAGTAAAAGTAAAGTGCTGCACCTTCAGCACAGATGACAAATTGATTACCCTATATGCCTTAGCTTAGACTTATTGAGCACAAAAACAACAAACAAATTGCAGCGTTACTTGCATCTCCCATCCTTTTCACACCACACTTTGAACAGGGAGACTCCTGCTAGTTTACAGCCTGAACACTTCTACAAAAAGCCCGAGAGTTTTGCTGTTTTCAACATTATCAGTCATCCTACCGCACAGCTAAAGGCAGATGTAGAGGGCTTGTGTTCAGGTTGCAACTCAGTAGGCGGCTGCAGTCTCCATTAGCTTAGTTACACTTCACTCTCTCAGACTTACCAAGGGAACACAGAGCCCCTGCTGCTGGAGCCAGGAGACCCGTAACAAACCTTTCTGCAGAAGGGAGGTCAAAGGTCTGGTTTTATAAAAAGCCATCTATCCACTTTTGCACGAATTATTATGCACAAAACACTGTGTTGGGTAAGCATCACTAAGATGCTGTTGCATTCCAAACCCTTTTATCCACCACGCTTTCATCTCTGCTCTACGCCCCAAAATGCTGCATTAAAGCAATACGCTCACTGTCCTTGTTCAGAATTTCTATCCGCCCACATAACTCAATAAAGAAGAACTCACAGTTTGAAATGGTAAATGTTTCCTCAAAATGATCCTGTCCTTTGACATTTGGGATTCTAATATCCTTCAGACCTCAGTTATAAGAATCTGGACATCGACCTGTGCTTTTTGCTGCCATGTGCAACTGTGTATTTTATTCAGGCATTCATATCTTGCACTGACACTTTATAATCTGCTGTGGTTTTGTGCAGTGTTTATCTTTCACTGTGGCATCTCTGGAAAGCAACAAGAAATGTACTCTGTTTTCTATTTCAAATGCCTCATGTATCACAGAACAGCGCGATGCTAATTCTACAAACCTGGAGCTTTGGTAACAGAAGTGACATTTAATCCAACTAAAGCCTTGAATGCAAGAACTTGACATTTTATGAAAGGCTGAGAAAGTGGGTGGGAACAATGCTCATCTAGACTAGCACTGTGTCTCCAAGTGACACTCTGTGGCATCAATGTGGGAATTTGCATCATAACAAAACCGCACATAGCTTTCTACTCCACTCTCAGCTAACAAATCTGACTTAAAGGAGAAGAGAGCTCTGACGCTTTCCACAAAATTAATGTCGGCTTGAGACAGGGATGGCAAATATGAGAAAGATATGGAGACTGAGGTTAAAAATAAAAGTATTATTTGGAAAATAGAACATTAAACGGATTTAATAAGAACATCCTGGCAGCAAATCATAAACATGTAAATTATAAAACCATATATGCATGTTAGGTATATATTACGCATGTGATTATACAGCGCGCAGTGTGTAGACACCCACACAAACAGATAAAACCAAACTAACAAATATGGAAGCCAAATTCATGTGCATTTTACTATTATAACTGAGTGCACTGGCAGCCTTATGCCTTTAGATGGCAGCAACTTCATAGCCAACACCTTGTCACATGCACTTTATTACCTCCGTTCAGGTGAGGAAGGAGTCGATATGACCACTATAGTTGGTGCAGTACAGTATTCACTAAAATGCTTTAGCTAATAGGAAGCGGCTGTACCTGTATGAGGTGAAGTTATCGTAGGATCCCACAGTGTAGTGTCTGAACAGTCTCTTTGTGCGGTCCTCCCGTGTCTCTGTAAAACACATCAAATATATTTAATCAGGCAATCCAGTGCTTAAAACTTCTGCATGAATATTTCCCCCTTATATTGCATGCTGGCATCAAGGACTGAAACATCTGGAAAGCTTTTAAAAATATAAAAATACAAAAATGCTTTTCACATTGGGTTGAAATTGTTTACTAGACTTTCAGATTCACCTGATTTTGGGATTAGGTAGAATAGTTAAATTTAAAAAAGAAGATTATACTTGGAAATAAAAAACACTTTTCTTTTTTTACCTTACACACAGAATTGTAAATGGTAAAACCATCAAATTTCAACAAAATTATTGTTATGACTTAATATCAGAGACACTCTTGCAATTATTCACATATCCTTCAAGGCTGAAATTTCCTATTGCAGCTTCTTCAAGGCAAGGTCACCTACATTTGTCGGAGTGTGTACTGGTCTTAGAGCATTTTGTCCCAGATTTTAGTGGATTTTGAATGCATTTAGAACAACTTTGGAGGAATGCAGTGCTTAAATATGATTCAGGAAGGACACAGTTTACTTTTGTAATCTTCTTTAGTTCAGATATTTTAACCAATCAACGACAATCCAAAAATGTCACGGCTGTTTCTGTCTCAGCTGTAAGCATGTTTGTCTAAAAATGGCAACGAAAAAAATAATTCAGTTAGCAGAGAGAGGATATGAGCTACCACAGAGAGATAATTGTGGTTAACATGCTTCATTTATCATAACCTATCAGAGTTTAATTGTTCCATTGCATTTTTGAGTTTTGAAACAGTAAAACAAAGAAATTCTTAAAATGAGCACATTCACAAGAAAGGGAACCATGTTGAGCTCTATCATTATAGTGTGTGTGTGTGTGTGTGTGTGTGTGTGTGTGTGTGTGTGTGTGTGTGTGTGTACAGTATGTGTGTGTGGTTCCTGTCAGCATGTGGGTGGATTTATCCTATGGGAGTGCTGATAGAGATCGATGCCCCCTCTCCATCCCAATAATACACACTGTACCTCCACTAAACAGCAATCTGCTGACTTCACACCCCAAGACCCTTTCAGGCCATACAGAAACTCTTAATTGGGCAAAGCTGTGAGAGTGAGGGGCATCCTGGCGGTGACCTGAGCCGCACAGCATTAAGAAAGCCACAAGCCTGGCTTCTAACCTTGGTCCCCTGCTCCATTTTTCCTGTCATCTTTTGCTGTCCGCTATCTAATAAAGGCAATACATCAAGCCGTGTGAGACACCGTGTATATGTGTGTGTATGAGAAGACATGTAAAGAGCAGAAAGGGAAAGAGATTAAAGCAAGCGAGCAGACTTGAGGAGGCCGGCATCCTGAGATCCACTTTAGCCTGTCCATCTGACTGTGTGTCTGAGTGACAGACTGTCAGCTGAGAACAACGTGAAGCTCTGATAACTGCCTCCACTGACACTCGGTGACACATAAGAAGAAGAAGAAGAAGAAGAAGAAGAATAGAATAAAGTGAAACAAAAATAAAAAAAAGAATTTAGCAGCGTCTGAACAATCATCCTCTGCTCTTCCTCTTGCTCATACTATAGAATCAATTACTGCTCCGTCCACCTACACAAATAACCTGCAGAACGCTACAAGTTCATGCCTGTTCTCTGAGGGTGGACAAAAGTATTTCTGGGAAATGCATTTAAGAAGAAATTATAAACTCCACTGGACTTTTATTTGTTCATCTGAGTTTTCTTTATGGAAATCCTCAGCATTTACCCCCCAGTTCCCTGGACTGGGTTTATAGGTGTGCGTTGGCAAACAGCCAGTTTGCAAGTGTTGTAAGTGTTGTCACCTTTCCTTCACTCCAATCGGACTGCTTCTTTGCTTGCACAGATGCCAAAAGGAAGCCCGGTGAATTATTTTTGAATTTGTCCTGGCATCTTACAACCTGGATGACTACACAGACGTGTGCAAAAGCACGAACTGAAATAGAGGCAGAAAAGGCAGGTGGACGCAAAGTATATGAAAATTAAGTTTGACATTTCCTCACAAAAACATGGAAGAAACTTGAATTGTAGATTAATCAAGAGAATCAGATGTGTAATTAAGAATGACGCTGAGTGGGTGTTTTGTGAGGTTATCGGAGAAGACGGAGGGAAAGAAAAGTGTAGTGAGGCTGGTTGTTATCTTGTCTGGGTTAGAAGGTTACTGTGCGTCCACTCTCGGGAGGAATGATGTGGCCTTTTGTTAGCACTGGTTGTCAAAGATGTGATGAGATAAAAAGGCGATATTTGGGGAGAAAGTTGTAGATGAGTCAGCACTTCTCCTGCACATTTGCAGCACAGGCTCAATCAGCCTCAACACTTCATCAAAAAGCCTGAGCGTCAAGAAAAGGAAAATCTGCTAAACGCGGAATAAATTGGGGAGTTGGTGGGTGTGAATGAGTACACTGACAGTATTTTGTGTGTCTGAGCGGTGTCTTCATTTGTGTGTGTACAATACGTGTGTGTGCCTGTGTGCACACCATGTGACACCAGATGCAGTGTAAGAGTGTGAAATGCAGCTCATTCATCACAGCTGTCGTCTATTTTGTACAGCCCAGGAGCATCTGATAGCAGAGATAACCTAAACTCCACTTCCATCTATCACGCGCACACACACACACACACACACACACACACACACACACACACTGATTTTGACCGCAGTTGTCCAAGGTTTAGCCCCAGATGCAAATAAAACAAAGAGTATCTTCTGATCCACAGCAGAGCAACAACTGGGCTGTCAGAGCAGCTGATAAGTGCTCAGAGAACAAAGAAAAACATGAACTCGCTGGATGTTACTCAGTGAACCGTTCGTTAAACAGTCAAGTGAAAATAAACCATATTATTATTGGAGACATGATCAATGTCCAGATGTAATATTTTTGTTTTTTTGCTGAAAAAGAGTTGAAACAGTTTATTCAGAAGAACAAATTATATTGCAATTATAAAGTAATACCAAAAAATACCAACAAAAACAGTACAGAGCAGTAGCAAAATATCTAAAAAAAGAAAATAAGGAAATAGCCAAGTTAAATGGCACAGCACATGGTGAACACACAGAAAGAAAAGGAAGAGGAGAGGAAGTTAATTTCCCTCTGTGAACACCATGAGGGACGATTTGCCTGTGAGTGCACATTAGGAGGTGGCCTCACATTGTGGTTTAATAAGAGAGATCTGAAAAGAGTGGCATTTTCATTAGACTGTAGATGCTGCATCTGGTGACTGAAACGCAGATGGCATCCTTAGAAAAAAAAAAAAAGCTGGGACATGAGATTTAAAAGGGAAAAATTTGGTCAGAGTAGAAGTTTTATTTTGAGCTGCTCGCTGATGGACAGATAGACACTATAGGTACGACGGACACAAAAGACAGAACCAACCTGCCTCAAGTGAATGTAAACAGCTCTCAAAATACTTTACCCTCCAAACTGTACTCAGCTAAAGTACTTTCATACATTTATTTGCTGTACTTGCACGTGCTGTCACATTAGTTCACTGATTTACTCTGAATGCAAAAAGTCTTAGTCCTGCAGTTTTATCTTTTTTAGCTCGATTAGCTGCTAGCTGCCTTAGCCAAACACAGGACTCTCTGCTGCCCATCGGCTGCTAACAGCTAACTAGCTCCACTTGTGTCAATTTCAACAGAGATTGGTTGTTCATAATGTAGCACTATCAGGCAAAAAATAGGCGGTGTCTCCCGTCAGTAATGAGTTTACTGCATCATATTTGTACAGGTCTTGTGCTAAGTAGCCAGTCAGTGTTATAAATTATAGGAGGAGCATGAAAAGAATAACTCTGATGTAGTTACAGTCGGTTTGTCATTTGCTAAGCAGCAGTTATACATACATTTGTACAGCAATCCTGCTCCAGAGGCATCCCAGGGAAGATTTCTGTTCATCCCACATTTTCCCATGGGACGACGGGAGGCCGTTAGTCTTAAGCTATGCTACCAGAACCGTATCAAGCACGCTGCATTAAACTACTAAGCTTTGAAAGCACCAATGATCATGTCGATACCTTAAAGCATCGATAAAAAGCTTCGGCCCAAAATGTGTGTAGAGCCCTTTCTCCTCCCGTAGGTCGTATTTTTCTCTTCAGCAAAATTTTTTCTTTTTATGACAAAAATAATTATTGTTGAACTCAAAAAAAGGTTGTTTTCTTTATGTATTCCTCCAGAATTTACCAACAGCGCTGATTTTCCACCAACTTTCAGAGTGAACGCTCCGTGTCTGCCTGATCTACAGACTTAATGTGGTATTGATTGCAAGATTTTTTCTCTATGTGTTATGAGCGATTACTCATCCGTAAAAATGTGAGAATACTGTAAGCTGTTTGTTCTCGCTGCTGATAGCTGTGAACACAGTGTGTTATATTTGAGAAAAAAACATATTTAGCACATCAAGCTATATGTCAACGCTGCAACAGTTCTGCTCTCTCTGCCACTCTGTTAAACCTGCTACTTCACTGTAAATGTTCCTGTCTTAGCCCACAGTGCTTCTCCATTATGGGCAGATTGTAACAACTTCACTGTCCTTGTCTGAAGGACACAAGAGCCACACCACATACACACAGATGCACGGAAACACCTACCAACACAGGCACACACGCTGTCTCTCAACCCTGCTGAATGAGAATTAACCTATGCTGTTTTACCACTGATAAGAGCTGCAGACAAACATAGGCACACACACTCACACACAAACACACACGCTTATCAAGGGAGCCTCATTGACTTTTTAATTCTTTTCCTCCACACCCCCACTCATCCCTCCCTTCCTTTTTCTCCTTCTCTCCCTCTGCCTCCTCATTCATGTGGTGCACGTTAACCCTCTAAACCAGGTGGGTAGAAGACTAAGCAGGGGGTGTAGTAAACTCTGAGGGCTCCCTACACCTTGAATGCTAAAGCAGCGTTTAAATTAATCACAACAATGCCAGACTCACCGATGTATCAACTTCCCAAGAGCAACACAGCCTGTGAGGGGATGCTTGTGGCAAAAGAAAAAATAAAGACGATCCGTTCTTTCTTTCTCTTTTGTGCTGTCACACAATGTGCCTGACTTTCCACAGATCCAACAGGGAGTTGCTGTACCGTGCAGATGGATACAAGGCTAACCCACTTCCAAAGAGCACAGAGGGCAGAGCAACTTTCCTGTGTCTGTTTCCTGATTTTCTATTCCTCTACCAAACGAAAGGTGGATTTATTTTATTTTATTTCTTTTTATTCTTGGACAAAATTAGTCATGCTCACAAGGACAGTGTGATAGAAAGGACACCGAGAAGAAAAAGACAAGTCAGTACAGAAGAAGCACTTAAAGGATGCTCTGTATCAATTTTATATTTAGATTCTAATATTCACATCAATGCTTCTGATATGGGCTTGATGCTCTAGTAAAACTTTTCATCAAGTCATTGGTGTGCATACATGGACATGGTAAGGAGAGTATAGGGTGGCTTAATTAACTGTAAAGTGGAGGCTGTCGGAACAAAAAGAGTAAGAGGACGATGAAAAACAGGATGACGGCGGACAGGTTGAATAGGAGACTGAACTAGAGTACAGCAGAGTGAGGGAGGGAGAGCAGTACATGACAACAGACTGACAGTGAATGTTAATAAGTCTATATTCTGCCCAATAGTCCTGCTTAATGTTTTGTAAGAAACAATTTATTCACATTCATCATTTTCTGACCTGCCATCTCAATAGTTGAGCTTCGGTTAATCCTGAAGATTTTAAATTAAATCCCCATTTTTGATGTAATATGGTCAACATGTTCTGCAACAAATATTTCATGTGTGCACACACACACTACAATTGCATTTTGAGTGTTAAATGTAGTAAAGCTATGCTGAATACCTAACCTAGATATTTTTCTTTCTCTTTATGGACGTTTCCTGTCTTTCTATGGTTACTACAAAGGTCCCTGTAGCACAAGGAGTGTTTGCTGCCTTCTGAATTACACAACCAGCAGCAATAAACCTTGCGTGATGTTATCGAGTGAACCAGAACTGAAATCTTAAGGATTTGCAGGATTGCAACTTTAGGGGAAAATGGAGGAAAGGTTCAAATCAAATCAATCAATCTGGTGTCAGAGATGTGCTTTGTATGCTCACACATCATCCTTGAACATGTCCTTAAGAGGTTTTGTCGTGGCAACTTCACACTACTTCCACCTTTGCCGCTGAAGGACAAAGCAATTATTTGCACAATCCTAAGAGGTCATGCATCTTACAAATAAGTTGCTTCATGTGTTTGAACAAATGACCAACACTGCCATATTTCTGATAAGGACTGACTCATCCTGCCAGGCAGATGATTTAAGTTTTCTCTGCTGAGGCTTACACCAAGAATTACTGTCTAACTTTGTAGCAGCCAAGAGACAGGGAGGAAGGGAGGGCAAAGATTGTTTCTGGATATAAACTCAACAAGACGCTTTGATCATAGTGCAGACTAAGACAATGACATTGCACGACAGGCTTTTAACAAAACAGAATAAGAGATAAGATGCAATCACGCCAGCACCAAAAGAAAAGAGTCCATCAAAGTTAGCAAGTGTGAGAGCTGGACAACATTTTGCCTAGTCTCAGTATAAGTGAAAATGTCAGATCTGCCCTCTCCTATTTCACTGAGAACAACAGCCATGGTATTTGTTTGATAACCATGACATTCAGTACCTATATGAAAAAGAGACACACCAGTAAGAACACTCGATTCCAAAAATCTAAATGTTCATGAATAAAACAAAAAGCTTCATTTGTGGAGCGGGTGGGGCCGAGTGAAGAGGAGGCAGAGGGTAGCAAGAACAAAGGAAAGAGGACAAATAATATTAACTTCGATATCTGAGTGGACTTTGACATGACCTTTAAAGAGGTCTTAGTTGTGAAATATTTATTTGAAAAGCAGTCATATTCTCTCTGCAAATATCTTTGTTTTTGTTCTGAATCAAGCTGTCAATCATAGTTGCGGTAATTAGTAGAAGCGTTCATCATCCTCTTCTGAAAAAGGAAATTGCTTGCATGCTTGCAGACACACACACCACTTTTGTGTCTTTACATTTCCCCTCATGCTGAGTCATATTGTAAGTTTCTCACATCTACAGAGGACATCTATTTTTAGGTGCTCCTACAAAATACCCTTTTAACATTACATGCCGTATGACTACAAGTGAGCCATCTGTTTGCCCTCTCTAGTGGTTGTTATGCTGACATCAGAAAAGTACAGAGAGTTGTGGACAGGGGGTGACTTACCCCAGTACAGGTCATGGCATGTCGAGTTTGGCTGCTCTGCCTTGACGACCGTCACCACCCCGTCTATCCTGCTACACATCACAGGCAGATCTGACACCAAGACTGGACAACAGTCCATTTTTTTAACTCTATCTTCCTCTCTAAGACATTGACAAGGAGGTCGTCCCTCAACCTTGTCACTGGTCTACGTCCCAGCTTCAATCACTGAGAAGAGTCGGGTTTAGCATCACTTTCATCCTCACCTAGAGACCTGTGCAGACGGTTATTCAGAATTCCTCAACTCCATTTTCCTGGTCAGAGATTCCCAGTTTTCTTCATTTTAAGAATGAAATAAGACTTCCTGGGCGAGTAGTATTAATAAAGTGCCAGAGTCTCCGGCCTTAATGTCCCATTCTGTTTCAGCATCCAGCGAAAAACTCCAGCGCATATTTCACATCTCTGCTTTTCTGCTGTCTCTCTGTCTCCTGCTCCTCCTCCACCTCAGATTCGGTTGGTTTGTTGTAGTGCTTTCATAGAGCTTGTTGTTACCATCTAAGTGGCGGCGGCAGAGACCAACTTCTATAAATACCTCTGCTCTGTCAAAGTGGAAGCCTTGAATAATTCAGTCAAATTCAGACAACGAGAAGCAACTACTGTACAAAGCTCTTCAAACAGTGTGACAGCTCATCACGACACGGCTCTGAGTCAAGGTCAAGACAAGCACAGATGCACTCAGACAAACAGACACAAACGCACATATTCAAGGAACAAAAAGGGAGTCAGGAGAGTGTTCACTTCAGGAATGTATCTTCAACTCTGAATCCTCAAGCTGAACTATTCCTACTGAATCATCAGCTCAGTAGCATGATAAACAGTTTGTTTTTATCAACTTGCTGAAAATCTTTGAAATTGAGCATTACAGTAGTTCAAGTGGTTCAAAATATCCCTCCTGACTCCCTCCTGTGACCTCTGCTCACTGATGTCCACCAAATAAGAACAAAAAAAAAAACAGTACAGTAACTTTATATAAAAATTATTTGAGCTAATAGGGTTTTGTTGACTAAGTTTGTTTTATAACTGTCAGTGTTAACTAGTGACTTTTGACCGAATACGTCTGTGGCTACCATGCACAGAATCTTGCTTGCAAGTAGTTGAAGCGCTGAATTGACAACGTCATAACAATACCAATATAACCAAAGCAGCAGGCCACAGTTCAAGCTGCTCTTTCTATTTACATTAGCAGTAGCTACCTAGCTTCCCTTCACTACAATTCAGTGGGAGTTAACATTTTATCTGTGCTTTGAGCTGTGCATGTTAACTAGCTCAGCGCTACGTCTCTTTTTCTTGCTGATAAACACAGAGCATACAGAGGCATTTTGATCCAAAGGAGCCAAGTAATGTCATGTTATGAACGGAGAGTACTGATGTGGTTTAGAGAAAGAAGATCGCTAAACTTAAAAACACAAGAACTGCATAGTCAGAAAATTTAACATCAAATTTGAAGCAAATCAAAAAAGACATTTGTAATTTTCACCTTCCAACTCCACAGGAGAGTGGATGACTGATGCTGAGAGAAAAGGAGGGTGAAACATGGGGAAAGAGAAAAACAGGCAAGTTCAGGTGTAAAGGTAGGAGTGTGATTAGTCATGCCCAGTCGGAGGGATGCTTTACAACTTTGCCAGGTAACCTTCTCTGTGGGTCTTCGGGTGTGTGTGTGTATGTTTGTTGCCACATTTTTTAGATGTGACACCCCACAACATTGAAACACAGTCAGTGTCAAGTCGTGGCAGTGAGGGAGTTGATTTAAACAACATGATTCAGCCAACTGTGTCTCCAGATTACTACGACTACAGTTGAATATCGTGTGTAAGAACAGCCATTACACTGTGAAATAGTCTTGACTTTCAGACAGAAACACTGTAACCTGCCTATGTGATTATGTGTATGTGCTTGTTTGTGTGTGTGTGTGTGTGTGTGCAGGTGACCTGCTGTCATCCAATGCAGCCCCTGTCAAATGTGATATGTCTCTGCTCCACTATGAGACCTGCTTCAGCCTTGATTCATTGTTCAAATAGCTTTGCCATCTATTATGATTTGATATGGATCTGTCCTCCAGAGGGGGAGAGATGGCTCAACACACTCGACTGACTTCTGATGAGAAGTACAGATAGTGGCCATCACTCTGCTGCGAACAAACAAACATATCACCTACACTTGTGCGCACACCCACACACACACCTTGAGATGTGTTACTGTAGGACACTTTCCGTGGATCTTTTTTTATAGGGGTAAATGGCAGCACTGCTCTTGAACCGTAAGTGTATAACACTGACTCAGCTAAACTTTAATACCAAAGACATGTCATCCAACCTGTGGTTTATACTCTTTGTCACCCTCTCTCTCCTCCCCTCTCTCTCCTCCCCTCTCTCCCTCCCTCTTTCTAATAAGATGGATTAGTTGGCTATGCTAATCTATCTGCTGACTCCACACATCATATAGACAATAACTAAAGTATGTGTGTGTGTGTGCGCACGCGCATATGTGTGTGTGTGTGTGTGTGTGCATAAGCGTAAACGTGTTAAAAGCATGTCCATTTGTATGCACGTGCACACACACGGCTCTGTGGCATCAGAATTTGCATACTCACTCTGCATTTTACAAGTCGCCGCTAGAGAGTTACTGACTGAACTCACTATCTACGTGATTTGCAATCGGTCTGTGTGGACAAATTTATCGCACCATGAGAGAACTTAACCGAGAGTAGTTTGTCATTGAAAAGCAAACGCTTTTCTGTTCGTAACTTTTATGAGCTTGCTCAGTTTAACCTTTGAAAACACTAAAGCTACAGACTGAATAAATCTGAATAAGGCATAAAATGTAGAATTGCTGCTAGCAGAAGATTGACACGGTGACTGTGAAGGTGCACAAGGTCTGATGAGGGATGAGGACACACGTGAGGATTAGAGCAATATTTGAGACTTTTATACTCAAATGATGATTTCATCTATTTCATATGAAGCAGCTCTGGATTTTACATTTTGCCACCATTTTCTGATCGGATCAGGTTGGTTTTCATGACCATGGATCAGATTGTACTGAATCAGAGACATTTCATATATCAATCCCTTTCATTTAAGTCATGCTATTAAAAAGACTTGAGCATACATGATATACAACAATAGCAAAGTTATGTACAAAACAACTGGCTTTGTACATTCAATGACCAAAACCAGACAGAAATATGCACCATCCATTAGCTCCTTGATTATAGCTAAGGGTGAAAAATCTCATGCATTATTTGACAATTACTCTTTCCAGCATCCACATGCAGCTCCCCGTCCCCTGAGGGCTCCAAGAACATCTTCTGGTCTGTCTTTTATTCCGTTCTTAGTCCTTATGCTCCAATAGCACTCATCTCCTCGACTGACATGAATTTATTAGCTATTGAGTAAATCAATCTTTCTATATTTCATCAACCGTTGTATGTATGTCTCAATCTTGTAATATGTAGTTGCATGTGAGTTGTCATGGGGTTTTGCTTTAGTCTGGTCTAAGACAGAATGGTTCACTTGTTAGGAAGGTGCTGTGAAGGTAGCTGTTACAACATTATCATTACTAAGCTATGACCAGAATGTTTCTGATTTGCTAATATTTTGGTAATACACAGCTCACTCGCAGCCGTTGATATCTATCTTTTAAGGTGATGCTCAGCATGCTGAAGCAGACATGGTGGGCCGTGTCTGTGCTCCATCGACTTCGGCCATTAGATTAGATTATTGATATCTGTCACTGTAGCAGAAATATCCATTTACCACGCACCTCCGACATGAGTAGGGAAACCAAGCTACTAAAAGGCCTTGCAGACCCCCCATGGTCGTGGCAACTACGCTGACTTTTCCACAGTTATGACGAGATGACTTCCTTTATGGTCTCCACCAATCCATTGCACCATCTTTCCATCCCCTTACCTCTGTCTTCCACCCTACCCTCCAACTTGCTCTGCCCATGTCAGTCTCAGCTGCCGCAGCAACGCTGATGTTTAAGCATTCTAGGGGAGTGCAGACACACTCCAAAACTTCTTAATGGGCAGGCTAAAAATAGCTCAGGCTGGATCTGACTGGGCTGATTCATGCGGCTGTGAGTCATTCAACTGTGCCGCGGTGTGGGGAGAGCAAGGGAATAGAGTGAACGAGCACAAAGAGAAAAGAAATAAAAGTTTGCACGCTTGTTAAGATATCAAACCGCTGAGAAAATCAAGCATTTCACAGAGAAAAATGTGCATTATTATGCTGAGAGTGTATGTATGCAGAGGTCTTTAAGGACAGCTGAGGCCGCGGGGCGAGTTAAGAAAAATTAACCTATTAAGCCAGAGCGGAGCCCAATGAGGCTATTTTTTGAGCACCTATGGTAACCTTTTAAATGACACAGATGCTGCCAAAATGTTAAAAAATATGACAAAATAGCACATTTTGAGATTCTGCTTGGGTGCTCTGTACTAAAACCTCTCTGATTTTGTTCCGATTTACTTTATTAGCATAAAAGTTGGCAGAGGTAATGTCAGATGTTTTGCTATGGTTTGCTACAGCTTTGGAGCTGCAGCTGCATCATTGCTCAGGGATATTAATTCTAAAATTCTAATTATTTTTCAAAAGATCTTTAATTAATGCTGTGTGCCAACTTAATTTACTCAGATCCAGTGACATATATACTTACACTTACACATCTCAACGAATATTTCCAGTGTTCCCTTTATTATGATACCCTGAATTTCAAATAGATTTTTGTAGATATAGTTTATTGAGCTGAGACACAAAATAGAGGCTAGTTCTCAAGAGGTTAAGAATATTGCTTAAAATGTAAAAAAAAAAATAATGTTGGCAGAATATATCTGTTTATTTGGCCGTGGCATGCCAATATCTTATGGGGGGACAGCAGGATGGGGGGTGTCTTTTGTCTGGAGGGCTGTAAAATCCAAACAGATTGTAGCCAACAGATTAACAGTGCTATTGCTGAAAATGAGTGGCCCCTGGCAATTTGGTAGCATCATTAGAAAGGGAAGAGCAGTTCATAGTCACATCATTATCCCCTCCATTACCATGGGTAAACATCTACTATTAACCCGCACATGTAGGCCAGCAGCATGTGTGTGTTGAAGGGAGCGCGATGTTTGCAGGATGGGTGAACATATTCAGGCATTTTCTACAGATTTAACGACTGTTTAGATTTTGAAAAAACGATGCTGGACTCTCATTAGTCTCTGGAGCGCAGTTCTGTTTTTTACCTTACAGTGATTTATAATAACTCATGAATATCACCCACCTCCCCGACAAAAACACATATCAGCCATTTGCACGCAGCCAGCAGCGTTTCACCGCTGCATCGCTCATTGTACTCTTAATGAATTCAATCAATAGTCTTTGCTTTTCGCCCTCATTTTCTCCATCAGTCGCTCACGTGCCCCTTTTTTTTCTATTTTTTTCCCCCCCGTTGACTTGTACACTTCCTCTTTGTCTTTCCTCCCATCTCTGTCCCCTCGAGCACCGGTTGAAGATGAACTGCTGGCTGCAGTTGGCCGTGGCCATGCTGAGGGAGAATGGAGCAGTGTGGTGACAGATAACAGCCAAGAGAGTTGATGATGGTTTAAACTGTGTCCCTTTTACCTGGTCACCTGCTTGCTTTCTCTTTCTCTCTCGCTCTTCCTCTCTCTTGCTTGCTGCCGTTACTCATCTCCTCTTACTGAACTAAACTGAAACTGCTTTTTCAATCATCCAATTTTTTATTTTTTCGTCTCCCCCCATATTCTCCATCATTCCTTTTTCAAACCTGGCAGAGAGGAGAGCAAAGAGATGGACACGGAGACAGAAAGAGGGATAGCACTTTTACAGTCATGACCCATGTATGAATTATAGCAGCGGAGAAAGAGGGAGGGGGAGAGAGAGAGAGAAAGAGAAAGAGAGAGAGACAGCAGTAGTATTTGGGTTACTTAATTGTAGACAGGGCTGTCTTTCCTGCTTCACTAGGCTGAGACATATTGCCCTAACTGTCAGTGATGCCTCAATGGCTGCCTTCAGATAAACAACTGTGTGTGTGTTTTAGTGTGTCACAGCGTGTGTGTTACTGTGTCATCCTGTGTTATTCTGCAGTTGTATCATTGTTGATGAATCTAATGATGAGGAAGAGATTAGCTTCTAAATGCCTCTGATTCAGAAATTAGTAATTTATTCAATAATATAATACGTTTATTGTACTGTATTAAACAAAATTATTAAGTTTTGTCACTATTTGATGCAGAGCTTGAAATACACCACTTACACTGGAGATTGGAGTTTCAAGGAGTAATATTTAACCTTTAAATATCAAAAAACGACTTGTATGATTTAATGAATTGTGTACTTCCACATATTTCCAACAATGTTCAAACTCAGAGAAATCCATAATCTTATTATTTTCCTCTGTTTTTCTCTCACTATAGCTTGCAGAGAAACACCAGATGATACATAAGAGAGTGAGGAAGAAAGTCGGTGAGCGTGACGAAACATAATGTGAATATAACTTAAATACATGCCTGTGTCACGTCAGATCGATTGGATTGTGGTTGTTTACAACTCACATTAACCTACACAACTTATTAAATTACATTTATTACAATAACATACTGTGCATTGAAAACATGGCTACATTAAAAAAAACAAACAAAAAAACAATTCCCATGAGAATATGAACAGAATATGCAATTTTTAAGGCTTTCACTGGCTTCCGCATTTTTGGGACCACACAGCCCAAACAGTCCTTCTCTGGCCCAACTGGTTGAGAGCATGAATGTTTTTTTCCTCCATTCAAGCATACACAGCCTTAAAATAATTGAATAATACATCCCTTTCACACTTCTCAGATATTACTGGTTTGATACAATTCTGATGTGTCAGTCTGTAAGTCCTCATTCTTCACCCGCTCCTCTTGTAATGACGGCAGATGGGAAAAAGGCTTTTGTGGCCCGCCACTGTTGCTGGGAGGCTTGGTTAAAAGTGTCTTTGAAAGAGCAGTTAGCCTGTCTTTATATTTAGGTAATCTGATATATTTATTTTCTTTTTAAAGAGATGGTATTGCCTTTATTGGACAGAGTGAGGTCAAGAGAGATTAAATTACATGCAAGAAGAGATTGCTGGCTGGAGTTAAACCGGGGATGTTACGCGTTATGAGCTTCATGTGATGAGAGGGACTTAAATCACATTTTTTTTCCCGATTTGATTGTATTTGTATTGTATTAAAAGAGGGCACAGTTAAACAAAATCCATGACAGAGCTGTAGAGAGACACAGAACTGAAGAGAGTTGTCTTCCTGCCACAACGCCCTCAACTGTCTTCGTTGATCAGAAGGTCGCGGACAAGATTTGTCAAATAACGAGAGATAACAGAGTAACACAGGGTAACACATCTGTGTATCTAAAGGTGCTTGGTGTTTTAGGGTAACCTATGAGCTTTTTCACTGAGCATAAAAATAAACGTATGCTGATGATTAAAAACTAACCCCAAGAAATCCCAGTTTAATATCGAAGAAAGAAAAAAACAATACCTAGTGTCAGAGAGGAAGGACAGGGAAGGCTTAAGACACTTTCAATCCCTGAGAAATGGGTATCTGAGGGTTTGAGTTTTTCAGGATTTATGAGTGAGTGGGGTTCAATATCAGGCCCATCTCCCCCTCTCCCCGTTCTCTTCCCCCTACCTCTCTGAAAGACACGCTCTGCCATCTCCACTTTGCTGTCCTTTAGAGTATGCTCCACCATCCGTCTCCCTCGCTATCTGGCCCTTTCTTTCACACCTTCCCCTATCTTTTTCTCACAATGCATTTAAATGGGGTATTTAGAGATTCCGGCCTTTCTCATCTCTTCACACCTACTCTGAGGTAACCTCAATCCCTCAACAACCCTTTGAAAAGGGGAAAATGCCCCAATTGCTCCAGAAATAGGTCTCAGGAGATGCATGATAAACACACGAGCAATGGGGAGATTTTATGACAAACCTGTTTTCCAATATATGTACTTGCTGCACTGGCTAAACTTTTTCACACAATAACCAGATGTTTTTTGTGATGCTGAACATGTTGTTGCTAAGTCCCATGCACATGAAACCTGCCATCTTTGGTCCCATCAATAAGACTCCCAGTTGAAGGGGTTTCATTTCAATCTTTTACAACAGCATGGATGGTAGATTCATGATGGTGAAAGTTTATTTAAAGTCTGTAATAAGGAGAAGTATCCTCACACAATAGTTTGCTAGAGTGCTTGATTGTTAAACAGATTTACAGTGTAAGTTAACTTTCACCATTTTAAAAATAATTCCTAGACTAGACTGAACATGACATGTCAATGATACAATGACCACAATTTACTGAACTGAACTTGTCACTTGTAATTTTTTAAATAACACTCAATTCGAGTATTTTTCATCAGTGTTAAATTAAAATAAAAGACTCAAAAACATTTTCTAAAATAAGAAAATATGTGAATTGTTGAAACATTTACTGCTAGTTTTGTGCTGCATTTCCTGTAAAAAAAAAAAAAGAAGAAGAAGAAAAAAACACCCTAAATCTTGCCACTGATGCTGTTCCTGTTTACATGTTTTTAACAAACAAGCTAAACTGGTCGACCTTTTCAGTGCACCTGCATTTAATTAATCACTAATTAAGTGTCCCTAAAAGCAACTCAGTCCTCAGGCAGCATGGGTGGCAATTGTAGACCAATGAGGGAGAAATGACAAACCGTAAAATGTTATTTTAAAGGGAAATTGCCAAAAGAGTCTTTCATCTAAACTGACATTGTCATTATGGATCTAGAAACAGGGAAGAACTGTGATTGACAAATGGGAAGCTGAAACTGTATTCAATTGTAGAAGCTGAATTGTTTAGTTTAGTTTGATTATAGTGTATTTTGGCAGCCCGAAGTTAAAGTGGGGATATGTTGTGCAAGTGATCCAGTTTTATAGCAGCAGCACAGCCACTGCTTAGCTGCTCAGACATAGACAGCTGGAGTTGAAATTTACTTCTTCATGAACTCCTGGTAGGGTCTCCCAAGGTGTACAGGTCCAAGCAAACTGGTTACATATTCTTATTTTCTAGTTTTAAAGCATAAACAATTAATTCATTAAATAATTAAAACAAAGAATTAAATTACTTGAGACATGAAAATAAATGTTAAAACATTTTTACATCCAGACTTTTGGTATATTTGACATCATTAGCAAATGTTCTGACACCATAACAAGAGTTTCAGGGTGGCACTTTTCATTTCAGCACCACGGACAGAGCTATGGACAAACACCAGTGTGAGAGTGCAGTATGTGTGTGTGTGTGTGTGTGTGTGTGTGTGCGTGTGTGTGTACATGTAAAGATCTTACCTAGTCGTGGGTCAAACTGCCTCATCTGAACTTCTTCCACATAGTCTGCTGGGAACCATCCTGTCCTCCCTTTGACCGTGCCTTCCCAGAAACCTCCTTCCCCTATACTCAGCACTGACAGAGAGAGAAAGAAGTAGGGGGGGTCTGAATCAGTCAAACATTGTCATAAAACAAGCCCAGTTGCCATAATTGTGAGGTTTTGGTGCCTGTGGAAAAAGAGACAGAATAGGACAAAGGGCCATATAGCAGAGTGAGGTATTTAGGTTTTTATGTTCTGGGTACATCATTTATAATTGAGTGTACACAGAGGGAGAAGGAGAGAGGGAGAGAGAGAGATTTTTGTTTTGTTTAATACATAAAGAACACCGATACAAGACAGGAGAAACTGTAATGAGAAAATATTGGTCTGTAACTAATGTACCGTACAGAGGTGCTCAGGCAACCTAGGTTTTATTCTCTTTCATGCTATAAAGATTTTTACATTTGAAAAATACGGAGAAAGACTTGTGAGGTGAAGGAAAGGGAAAGAGTGGAAAGACCACGCAACTTCAAGCGTGAGGAAGGGAATAAGAGGAAGGAGAGATGGTGAAAGAGAGCAAGAGGGCGGGAAGGACAAAAAGATATTCCTTCTAAGTTCCGCTGTGGTAATTAGAGATGAATGTACAGTTGATATTGATCTTCCCTGCAGGACTGAGCCAGCACGCTCATTTCTACAACACTCATTCATTATCCTAGCAAGCTAACACACACACACGCACGCACACACACACACACACACACGCTCCTCAGAGATCACCAGCTGGAACTGAAGCTTTGCCTGAGCGAGCCCTTCTTCTAAACTGGTTGCTAGGATACGGCAGTATGATGTTGCAGCCAGCAGACAGCCTGTTAAATGATGTAGTCTACTTCCCCCAAACTATATTCTGCTGTGGCATGGGGACATGTCACAGTGATGTAACCTGAGGCACTATGAGAAGCAGTCAACTGGACTTGATAGTGACAAGATAGTAAAAAGTTCAAATATCAGCCATTCACAGGATTCCTTGCTGTAGCTTGTAACACACTGTGCTCACGTCTTATTTACCTGAAAATTCATGTCCATTCACATCCTGTTCGGGGACACACAGGAACAAACAGGCCAGAGCAGGAATGTGTGTTTCAGTACAGTATGTTCAAATCAACCCTGTTTCTCCAGATTATGTCCCGGTTGACTGTTGTCTCCTTTTGTAATGTATTATATAAGCAATCAGTGTTGCAGCGGTGATTACATTTTCCCACCAGCTCATAAACTCATGAAAACAATGATTACACCAAGCTTGTAACAGGAAAACACATTTACTATCTGCAGAGCGCTGTATTCATTAACAGCTAATGTAAACGGAACATTCCCTACCAATCAGAGGGTCGGTGGTTCAATTCCTGTCCCCCTCAAATTGCTCCTGCTAGCTCCTCCATCACTGTGTTTTTATTGTGCGTATGAATGGTTATTGCTCCTGATGAGCAGGTGGTGCCCTGCATTGTAGCCTCTGCCACCACTGTATGAACATGTGTGTGAACGGGTGAATTCTGACTTGTGTTTTATACAATCTGTAGGAGTAACGGAACAACAAGCAGCCTCAGGTATCTGTAGCAGGCGACAGGCTGCACGCCAACTGATATAACCAACTCCTTCTCCCTCATTAACGTTATCAGGTTTCCTATTTGCATTGA
Organism: Spondyliosoma cantharus; assembly: GCA_900302685.1. Classification (NCBI taxonomy): domain Eukaryota; kingdom Metazoa; phylum Chordata; class Actinopteri; order Spariformes; family Sparidae; genus Spondyliosoma; species Spondyliosoma cantharus. The sequence continues at coordinate 44,028 of OMLP01001259.1, forward strand.
GTTTAAATCCAAAATATTGCCAAATAGGTGCTTTTGGTTTTTGCTTTGACAACAAACCCTCCGCCAACTCTCCTGACAAACATCACACGACAAGTGAAATGACTCCTTCTGCTCTGTGCTGCAACTGTGCTGGTGCTGGTACATGGAGCAAACACCTTCAGTTTGTGATCAAAGTATTAATAAGAAGAGCAATCAATGCCAAAATGCTGGGCCTAAACAGATCAACTGTAAAAGATTCCTCTCAGTGGCAATCCAGAGTAAATATGCTATCCCAACAAGTTGTATCCCACACTGGTCATGATTTTCAAATCTTGATATTCAGTTGTGAACTTGAGCTGCAAACCCTCCATAGCTCACCTTTACACAAGCTAGGAGAGAAGTGGTGTACAAGAGGGGAGAATGGCTGTTTATCGACTTCCCGCTGTAAAAAACACAACACTCAGCAGACAGAGGATACATGGGCTGATCCCCCTCTCTGATCGCAGCTTAACACATCTTTACCCTACCTGTCTCCTGAGAAAAGACTCTCTCCATCTCTATTTTCCCTTGTCTAAAACCTTTATTCTCTCTCTCTGCTATTCAAGTTTTCCCCCCCCCGTCCCCTTTGCTGTGTTTCTGAATGATTTCCCGGTCATTGTCTCCAACCCCCCTCTTTGTCTCTGTCAGTGTGTCTGTCTATACTATAATGGTGTTCCTGCAGTAGACAAGTGCCTGCATGAAAAAAAAAAAAGGTGAAACCTTTGACTGATCTTCTAGGGTACCCTCACTCACTTCCCTCGCTCCCTTAATCCCTCACTTGCAATCCATTTCTGATCCTTGACACCAACACCTAGAGATATGGACAGACTCGAGCACAGAATTCATGGAAAATATACTATTTTACACATCCAAAATATCCATGTTCACCTTCATACGGCAGGTTCTTCCTTCACACATGTGTTGCACATACAAACATCCTCCTTCAATTAACCTCAAACACACCCCAGGCACTCTAAACGCAGTAATCAAGCCAATTAATTGCTTGTCAGGGAAGTCAAGAAAAGGTCAGTGAAACAGGCACGCACACACGCACGCACACACACACACTAGCAAAGTATTTTAATACACAACAAGCATAATAATCCTCACAGGGCCTTCAGCATTTGATAGCAGAGAGTCTGCATAAACACGCAGAGGAAAAAATAAACACAGTAAACAAAATCTCACTGCCACTCTTACACTCTACGTAAGCCCTTCATCAAAACAGCCAGGGTTATTTTGGCTAAATCACAGTGTGAAGTGATACCGTGTATTTGCAGTAAGTCTGTTTCTACAGGCCAATCACCACACTATCAGAGTTAGCTGCTCTACTTCATATCTGGCACAAACAGACAGTAAATCCACATGCAGGTACAGTTTATGTCCACACAGCAAAGAGGCATAAATGTACAGTATGTACATGTCCTCACATGGACTTAGAGAGTTCCCTGCTGTGTGAGTATCCTCCACCTTACACTGCCACTCTGCAACCACTGTGTTGGCATGACAACTGTCCCTGTGAATCAGATGTGAGCTCATGGGAGCCAAGTGGCAGAAAGGAAATCAAACAGTGCATATCAGTGCAAGAGGATTTACAACATGTGTGCTGAATTGATGTTTTCGTCCAACCAGACCACTTTGGGAGCACTGCCATGTGCAGAGCTACAGCTGTAGATAGTAGTGGGAAAACGGCTGCCCACAGTCAAGCTGTTATTATTGCATTATTAGTACTACTGGAACATTTGTCACAATGAGCTGGGCTGATGTTATTGTTTTACAATGGACATTTAACATTTCAAGAAGTTAAGGGTTCTTACAGATCAAATTCCAAATCAAACTGTGTTGCAAACACATTGCAAAGCAGTCACTCCCCAGGTTTTATAGATGAAACTGAATCAAAGAAAGCACCGGCTGTGGCTTCTAATAGGCAGCAGTCTGAAAACAGTGGTGACTTCAAATGGCCATATTTGCTCATTCACACAGAGCAGAGCTGTTAGGTATTTCTCGCCAAGTGGCTGAAAGCTCACTGATCACTGTGCAGAGAGAGCCTCCAATACATGTATACGCTTCTACAGGTTTCTGGATAATCTTGGCAAACTGTTGCTGAGGTCCGTGTGAAAGCCATTATCCTTCTCCTGTACTTAGGGTCAACATACAGTATAATTTTTCAGTGGTTCAAGACTAAATACAGGAGGATAGACAAGGTCCTGATGTTCATACTGAATCGTCATTTTCTTTTTAACATTTCAGAGTTTGGGGAAATTGGAGATCAACTGGACAGGAGCTGGACAGGTTGGTCAAAATGAAGAATTCAGTTGTGTCTTTAATGGAAGCCTTCTGTATGAATAATTATATAAAGAAAAGAAATAAAGAAATATACACTGGAGACTGAATATTAAGAAGAGTTACTTCAGCGCGAAACAATACATTCATTTTTGTATTTCTGCTTTGTTCTACTCTATGGGGGTCTACTGGGGTTTAACTAAACAGCAGGTTACCACATAAGACAATTAACACCTCAGCTGGGCACCAGCTTTTCTCTCTATTGTATAATAACAAGTCAGGCCTATCTTGACTGTGTCACTAGAAGCAGTGAGCTGCCACACGCTGGTTCATAATCACCTCCACAGGTAAACTAGTGGGAGCTAAGACACAGCATATGTTGACATGCATTTATACACACTGTCACACATAAACACATATACCCCACAGCGCACATAATTATAAATTGTACTTTACAATAGTCTTTTGTACAGCAGTAGCATATATTGTTGAGGTGTCTGTGTTGGGTAGTAATTTCAACAGCTGTACGGTCTAGTTGAGACCCTATCCTGTCCATCCTCAGTAGAGTGATGATATGTGCCTTGTTACATGGTGCATCATCATGCTGGTGGTGTGGATAAACTGTAGCCACAAGGGACTGGCATGGTCAACAACGGTGCTAAGATATTCTGTGTTGTTCAGCTATTCTTCAGTGGGTATCAGGAACTCCAATGTGCTAATGTGCAAAGACATTCCCCACACCATCACACTGACACGAGCAGTCTGTGATGTCTACACCTAACAGGATGACTCCGACTCTGCTTGTGCCAAATTCTTATCAACTTTCATCGGCGAAATGTTAAAGGGGCCTGAATTTTTCTCTTTGATATCCCTGTTAACACAACCACTGACATATAACAATCAGCTCAAAGTCTAGTCCAGAAGTCTAGAATTTATTTTGGGTCATATTGTATGAATTGGGACAAACAAATCTAAAGTGACTGATCATGAATGAACAATTTGTGTCTGTAATCTGTAATGATTAACTGCAGTTCCTGATCGATTGTGCTAGCTAGCTAGTAGAGTACGATTGTATATCAAACAGTACTCGAAATGAGGTGGATGGTCAAGTTTTGTTCCCTATTTCTTAGTTGCCTATTTGGGTTATTGCCGTACACAATGTTTATAACACAATGAATAATATTAAGACTGTCATCCATATGTTCCACTTAATCCAACTACCCATGATGCAGACACTTAGTTGCCATGGCAATAATGGCAGCGACACTAGAAGGCGAAACACAGAAGCCAGTCTGGAAATAACCTCTGAGTTTCTCTATTTGTACCATCAACAAACAATATTGCTTTAAATATGGTAATTATTAGGTTTAAGCCCCTCGTCCGCCATGTTATAGCACAAGAGGCATTATTTACAAATGTCACCCAAGGAAGAGTCAGGTGAAGTTATTCATCCATCTAGCATAGCTATCTAGTTTGCCACTTCGTCCCACCTATGCCTGATCACAATAAATCAGTAACATTAAGAATGGCAGAAATAGAGATTTGCCTAATTTCTACTGAACTGACTTTTGTCAGTACAAGTTGGAACTGTACTGTAAGGCCCGATAGAAATTCACAGCGTGTTCCCACAGTAGATAGTACAACATCTCACTGAGAATTAATGGAAAATTCTCAGCTTTTATAGAAATAACATACAAACGAAGCATGAAATGTGACCAGAAAGGAGAGTAGCATAATAGAGAGCCCCGGGGAATGAAACAAAGGGAAAAGAATGTGACAGAAAGAGGCTTGCATTCAGCAATGACAAAGAGAGATGAGAGCCAGCTAAAGACAGACACAAGCTGACAAAAGGAAAGAGCTATGTTTCAACAGACGCACAGTTATTCATGACTGTCCAAGAAGTCTGCTGTCTGGTGGAA
>OMLP01001259.1:48267-70307 GCA_900302685.1 Spondyliosoma cantharus
TGTGTGTGTGCGTGTGTGTGTGTGTGTGTGTGTGCGCGCGCGTGTGTGTGTTACTTCTGAGTTTTGCCCTTGGTGAAGTCAGTCACGGCTCCTGGTTTAAAAATAGCATCAGTGAGGATGCAGAGCTATTTATACTCTTCACACACCCTGCCTGCAAGCTTCAATGCGTCCCTGCTCGAGTACGTGCGTGTGCGTCTTTGTATTTGTGTGTGTGACAGCCGACTGAGCTCATTTTAATTCTTGCTTTGCTTCGCTCTATTGCTTTGAGCTGAGTCATTCATTTTCTTTCTCCTCTCATTGTCTTTGTTTCTCTGTGTAACAAGCAACCGCACGCAGAAAAAAATACACTCATTCATGCAGTCATACAGAGTGAGGCCAACTGTCATGAATGAATGAGTGACAGCTGCTGAGGAAGGAGTAGACTTGTCAGAACACACAAACATATTTTCCAAAGGTAACAGCGGGTGTATCAGACTCCCGTATTTGCCTGCAGGAACAGACTATAAAGGCTGCGGCTGTGCTGAGAGAGGCTGATGGCTTTCTGCCACTGATGCACTCACACTGATTCAGACAGGGGTGCCAAACTTGCCAAAGCCAAAATACAGCTTGATTTCCATAAAATGCCATGATAGGATTTCCATACATTGGATCTGCTGTAAGAAAATGAAAAGGGGAACATTTCATATTTACATACCACATGAAAATAATAGGATGTATTAAAGGATTCAAATGACGTAATGGGGCCACATAGTGCAAATATTTAATTATGAAAGTAGATATGCTGCTTCATGGTTCCATTGTAGACTACTTCTTAAATTGTCTCTCTAGCTGCTGCATGCTATCCTTAATGCTTTTTCGTTTTAATACTCTACAATTATCTGTCTCTTGCCTTGTCTCTCCTTTTTAACTGTGGTCTTAAGGAAGACATTCATTGCAATTATACTGTATATCCTAAAGAAAAATCCAATTTAAAGAGACGTGCTGTACATTTTCTGCAGCCAGTTGCACGATGCAGACATTATTAGCACAGGGACAGACTGAAAGGATTAGAGCAATTAGTAAGCTAGCAGGTAAATACTGTGCTTACACACAGTTGAATAGTTGCCAGGAGCTGTCTGACAAAACACAGGCTAATTTCATCGCAGTTCTGTTGCTGCTCCCTACTGTTCACTTCATACTGAGTGCTCTGCTCTCAGTGTCTTCTGTCTGTCTTTAATGTAAGGGCTCTGAAACACCAGGACACCCAACACCAATGTTGTAGCTGTTGGTTAGTGTCTCGGCCCCCGTCTTTACTGTCTGTCACGCAAAGGTGACACAAGTCGGAGGCCTGTTGGTTAGGACACGTTGGTGATGTTCAGACAAGTGAATCCGTGCAGAAGAGAAATAGAAAAAGATGTGTATCCTGACTCTTTCGGGTTCCTTTTTAAATGACGAATACAGACTAACTCTACCTTGTGGCATAGAGAGGTATCATCTCTCACACAGGCACAGAATATACAGCGAGTTGGCCTTCAGCTGTAGTCTTTGAGTTGTGTTCTTTTTGGCAGAGACTCGGGCCTGGTAATACACAGATATTATATTGTTATCAGGATATGAGACTATACATCGTCTTATGTGATCGTCTTGTGACATGTCATAAGTGTTATCTTTTCCTGGTTATAAAGGCTGCATTACAGTAAAGTAATGTAATCTGAATTTTGAACTTAGCAAACTGTTCTAATTCCCACTGACTTATAATATCCATATTACTGATGATTATATATATACTTCTTTTTAAAAAAAATTGTGACAATACTTTACTGAAAACAATCACAGCACTATTGTTTGAACGTGATGAACAATAAGTGTAATATAATGTGAAATAAGAGTGCTGAGTAAGGTTTTTCTGCATAAAGAGTAAATACATATCTCAGCCTGCATAACCGTGTGTGTGTGTGTGTGTGTGCGTGTGTGATGCAAGTGTGTGAAGGTGAGTGTGGAGAGCATTCCAATAACCAGAGTGGAGCTGTTATTAGATTTGGATCCCCGCACTCTTTATTAAACCTCGGTTCAATTCAGTGTAATAGAGAGAGAGCAGAGTTGCATCTTTATGAAACAAGGGGGACACAACCAGAGACACCCACCCACACACACACACAATAAAGAAGAGAAAGGGGGATGACTGTACAGTCATGCAACAAGGATGGTCATGATTACTAATAATATAGGAGTAGGAGAATACATGCCAATGCTCTGAAGGGTGAACAGAGGACACAAGGAACCACATAGATATAGCAGGAGTAGGTAAGAGAGGCAGAAAAATGTAGAGATGAATAGCTAATAAAATTAAGTTTAAGGACAGAGGTGGACATGGTCTGGGAGAAGTGGAGGTGGCCGGCAATTAAGAAGGTGATGTGGAAAAAGGAGAGTGGACCCCAGAGTAGACCCAAGACTGAATGAAGTAGAGAGCCAATAAATACGAAGAAGGAGGGCCAGTCACACGGCTCTGAGTCAGATGTGTGCAGCGTGCTTGTCCTCACAGGACTTCTTTTGCTTAGAAGAGGGCGAGGAAGTGGCGCAGTCTGGCTCATCAGTATTCAACTGAGACCGAGAGTCTAGGGGGTGGGGGCTGAATGAAATAAAGACTTGACAAGTTTGAGGAAAAGATAAAAAAAAATATATATATGGAAAGAATGAGAAATGCCTTTTTTGTGAATGACAGCAAAGTGAGAGGAAGGAGTGGATCAAAGGAAGAGTGCTGCAGCAAGAAAAAAAAGAAAAGGCGAGGAGGGCGGAAGTGTTGTAAATTATAGTGGGAGAGGAGGAGGAGGAGGAAGAGAGGAGGGAGGAAAACTCCAAGGCTGACTCGGAGGGATCCCTCTTCTCTTCTCATCTCATCTCCTCCCTCCCTCTCAGGCTTCAGGGGACCTACATGACATCCTTCTTCTTTCATTCTCGCTTGCTTTTTATTCCATTTCTCTTTCTTTTTCTTCTTCTGTATCAGCCCTCAGGTTTAGACAAAAATAGAACAGGCTACCTAACAGTTACCCTCTGTCTTTTCTTATACTACATGAAAACCCATCTCGGAAATGGAAACAAACTTTATCAAACACAAAGGTGAAACATCAGTGAGCTGTATGTGCGTTAACATACGAGAAAATCCGCATCATAGCAGTGATGTGAACTGATGTGACACAATTATATCCGGATGATATTACCTGGTAAACTGATCAGCAAGGAGCAAAAACAATAATGGAGTCTTCCATCAGAGTATGCTAGTGATTGATTAGCTGTAGACCAACCATTGATTGCCTGTTGATTGTTAAATAGATCAGTGATAGATTGTTTGTTGTGGAGTCGTTAATCACACACCTGATCGTTTGATTGACCAGTCGTGGCGTCACATAAATGATGGTGTTTATCCCATGATAAATGAACATGCTGTAATGAGCTGACCAGTGCCCACGCTCCAGCCTCGGCTACATATTACTACATGACAAAAACGCCTGTTGCTGTCTGATATTGCATGTGGCAGCATGGGGGAGTTAAAGCGGCGAGTGGTCATGGGGTTGAACAGAATGACATTAATAACGAGGACAATCTCAGATTCCATTCTTGTTTGATTGTTTTTTCCTTTCAGGGAGGATTGTGCATTCAGTTGACGAGAGAGAGAGAGCGAGCTCAACAAGAAGAGGTCAAGACACAAGGCTTTCAAAATTTGTTAAAAGCTACTCTACTTGACAATACCGGGTAAGGACACGACCTTTCAACGCGCATTTTTATATCCATGACTTCAAAGTAGGTTGTCACTGTGCAGGATAGAAAATGCCTGTTGCTAACAACCATCTGGAGCCACTCAGTCATTTCAGCCCTGTCCCTCGCTGTGCCCAACTCAAACAGTGTGCGTCTCTTTGTCCATAACAAAGTGATTGTAAATCTAAAGCACATCAGCGTTTCTGTTGAATATGTAACTCCGTCAGTCAATGGCTCCTGTTTATGCAGCAGTTTTCCTGTTCATGTTTATTCATATACTGCAACTGCTGTGTTTCTAATTAGCATTTTGTGTGAGGCTCAGTAAATCACATGTAGGTTAGGCAGGCATGGGTTTTAATTTCAGTGAGAGGCTAAGTGTGGGACGATCCTGTGAACACCGTGTGGCCATTTTTGGATAAAACAAACAAACAGAGAGGATGAGAATGGAATAGGAGGACAGGTGGCGTGTTCAGCAGGGAGCAAGTAGGTGTGTGGGCGGGACTTTGCACCCCGCTGCTACTCTGATTGGACAGCTAGAAGGTTAGCCGTGACATCAACGTCCTTGCCTTAGGCTTGTGGCCCTGTCCAGTATCAATAACACACACTCTCACACACTCTCACTCACACACACTTGGAACAATATGAATGGCCAACGAGTGAAATCTGTTAATAAACTAGCCTCAGGTCCATACTGTGATACCATTAATTTCTCCTGGGAACATGGGCCACACACTATAAACCTCTCATCCCCAACACGCTTTTTCCTCAAATGCCCCCATGCAGAATACACTATGCTATTATGCATCTTCGTGGTCTCTCAGGCTTTCCTCTTAGGGTTTGGCAGGGGACATGAGAACAGAGAGTATTTTGTTTGAAAAGTTCTGTTTAAGTATCATAGATTTTTATTCTCCTCTCTTTTGGTTCCACTTGTCACATCTACGGTTCATCTACCAGGTAGGAAGCACTTCTAATCAGTGGTAAGGTAAGCTCACAAATGTAAGAGTGTGTGTTTAAATTTGTTATTAGGAACTTAATCTAATCTTTTACTCATAACAGAAAACATGAAACTGAAAAAGAAATCATCTGATAGAATACTGTCCTTACATAAGGATGCAACCATTGTCAAAATCATAGCTATTCCTTTGCATGATATACCTACATTTTAGTTAAATGAATTCTGCTACTCAATCCAAGTTTAATATCCGTCTGTACTATATTTGTGGCTTAATAATACTATAACTGAAATGATGTTTAAACGGTCACATGAGCCTCAATCTGCCAAGAGAAAATCTGGTTTACATGAATAAAAAAGCTGTTACACTGTACAAATTAATTTAAATGCATTAAATACACTGATCTCGGCTCGAAGGTTGTATAATTGATAAATTAGGCCTCACGCTGCGTTAATAAGGTGCTAGTAAATGAGTGGATGACATACAGACACAATTGCAGATCATTAACTGCAACATAAATTATCAAAAATCACCAAACCTGCACAAACCCGGTGCACATCTGCTTCTGCTGCTAAAAATAAATGTATATTGTGTACGTGCACATAGGTGTGCATAAGGGATAGCAAGAAAAAGAGAGAGAGACAGACTGAGAGAATGAGGGCAGCGTGAGACGGAGAGCGCGAGACATTTCTTCCATATGTGCCTCGGATATTAGGACAGCTGGTTTCTGAATACTGGAAGGATGCTGTTTATCTAACTTGTGGGAGGCAATTACTTACACTGTGCTACACAAAGACAAACACACAAAAGGCTAAGCAAACAGGCAGACATATACTTTCACATTTGCACACGTGCACGCACACAACACACACACACTTCAGGAAGCACGAGGAGCAATGGAGAGATGCTCAAATTTGTACATAAACAGAAATACTCACACATGCATGCACAGACTGTCCACTTCATGCAACTGCCAGACAGAAAAAGTCTAATTAATTCAACCTAAGCATACTGTGGGAAGCCAACAATGATATCTATTCCAAAGTCAACACTGAGCAAACAGGCTCTCATCCAACATGACTTACAAGTAGCGGATAGAAAAAAAAAGAAAAGGAAGGAGGTGTATTCCTAAAAGGAAATAAACTCAAAGGAAAAATATGCAGGTAAAATAATATTGTTTCTCAGGATCAAACAGATTTTTTGAAAACTCACTAAAGGCATAATTTTTTATCATTTTTATTTCTGTCTTAAAATGGCATATCAGAGCTGTAGTGCACTAAGCACCTGTTGCTTGGTAACGAGCAGATGCATATGCATTTTAGTCTTAACAACAGCAAGCTGTGTGGTCTAAAACATAATACACTGGGCTTCATATAAACTACTGGCTCTTGGCCTTGTTCAAAACACACATGCACGTCAATGCTCATATACATGTAGCTATTGTTGGAGATGATTAAGTACATGAGAAGAGAAGCACATGTTCAGACAATGGGTTCAACAGAAAGCTTTTGCAGTTCTAGGACAGCTGATCAGTGTGCCTGCATTAGTAAATGGCTGAGCGAGTGTGTGTATGTGTGTGTTCCCAGAGATCCTAACAGCAAGTAGTAACTGCTTTCTGTACCTGTGTGAAGCAAGACCACAAATTATCCATTAAAACCCAGTACGTGTGTGTGTGTTTGTGCCGGTATTACTGGTTCAGGTATCCTCCACTGCCCATAGCAGTGTTAATATTCTGCACACACTGGGTGCGGCCAAACCCCATTAATCATGTTTGTGAATGTCTAATCTCAACGTTACTTGCGCTGGTTTCATTTTCATGGCTGTCTGCAAGATTTATAATGGCGTTTGGAGAAGGTGTATGTGGTGTGTGTGGTGGTGTGTGTGTGTATGTGAGAGAGATGTAATACATTGTTACGGAAGCATGCTCTTAAATGTGTCACCTTGTTGAGGAGACGAATGTCCTGAATGTGCAGTTCATGCTCCCAGAGGGAGGGCGGCAGCGTGTTGATACACACATCTGCTCCTTTGAATGCGTTTTTGTGATCCTGTGTGTTACCTTTGCACCTGAGTTTGAGCAAGTGTGTACATGTGGGTGGGGTGAGTTTGGGTGTGTATGGGCACACAAGTGTGCAAAAAGCTTGACCGGGTTACGGTGGCATGTGTCTCTGTCCGTTACCATGGTGATAGTAAGTGGCCTTTCAAGAGATGTCCATCCGGATGATGAGATCAGATTACATCAATGAAAGGGAAGAGCAGAAACAAATACAGGGGGTGAGCACGGGAATGAGTATAGAGAGGGGAGGTGAGAGGGTGGGGGGCAACCAGGCAACCTGTTAATGGAGTGTAGCAGAGAGATCGTCAAACTCACGCACACACACACACACACACATACACACACACACATGCACGCACGCACACACACACACCCTCAATCACCCCAAGATACCAATGCATGGTAGTTTTGTGGTCCAGTGGCAGTCCAGTGAGTGAGGAAGGACAAACAGATCTCATTACCTGAGTCTGCTTGGAGAGCTAGATGTGGATGACCCTGCTAAATGGCGGACAGCAGGGCTGTTTGTCTAGACGAAGGCTGTCTGGAGACATTGATCTCAGACAGCAGACCAATGGACTGACAATCACTGACTGAAGGCTGGGAGTCTTTCCAAGCAATTCTTCAAAATGGAGGAGGAACTGGTTGGATAAAACACACGGCTCATGGGGAAAGTCATTGGAACTAAGCACGCATTTAAGGCTCATCTACTGATGTCCATGGGGCGATGTGCATCTATGGGTGCTAGTCTACATGAAAATGAAGGATGAAAACGTGGAATAACGTGCCACTTTTGAGAACAAAATTGTCAACTTGAAAATATGCCTGAAGATTAATTGAGGCAGATGTAACACAATTGTTTTTTTTTAACATTCACATTATTCATTTGTGGTAGCAGAATGTTGAATATTTGACTCTCCTTAAGGATTTTTAGTTTCAACCACTTTGTCATCCTTCTTTAAAAATTAAAAAAGAAAATTATTCATTTTACCTATGTGTTCATCGTCATCGTCATTAATGCCAATGGAATCTTCATCGTCTTCATTGAACGGGATGTCAGCTAAAAGGCATTACGTTAATAATTACATAACTGATTTAGTTTTGGTTGTCATCATGGTGTATATACTTGATCTACAAAGCTCAAACATAAACATGTATTTGGATGTCAACAGTTAAGGTCCTGGCACTATCCTACCACAGCACACACTACTGTATGAAAGTACATTGTGGACAAACACATAAAACAAATGTCAGCAAGTCAACCTCTGAGGCTTTGTTTTGAATGAGCAGATTTAGATTTTTGAACAAAGGAGGGCTGAATCATGAACATCACAAGGTTATTAGAGCATTCAGGAGTAATTGCGTGACTGCATTTTTAGCAGAGATAGTGATTCTCAGGCTCGCTATAATCAAAGCTGCTTACGCTCTCTCTGGTAGTCTGAATCTTCTGGGCACAAACCCGAACTGAGAGCTGAGCATCACCTGCTCAATTTGACCAGGGAGTGAAGGGTCATCCTGTAAGGCGCTTCTTTTTATCTTCAAAATAAAAGTTAGGACAGTGGTGCTGTTTAACCAACAAACGGTGTCGTATTATCTTTAAAATCAAAGATGTGTTTGACAACAATCTAGAATTATCATTTTAAAGGTTCAGTGTGTAGGATTTAATGGCAACCAAATGAGCACCATGCACCTAACACTTGAGGACCCGATAGTTTCAGGTGCTTATACACTAATAACCATATTATCATTAATATTATGTTCCATTTCTGCCAATAGAGCAGAAATGTTCTACTTTTTCAAAGTGGTATTATTGCTTTTGCAAGTCATGAAAACAGAAATAAATGGTGCAGGCTGTCGGCCTGACTGGATCGCCAATCAACTTTGATTTTCCTGGTAGATTTTATGCCCCACGGCAGACAAATAGGCATATTGAAAGTGAGATTAATAGGGAACCAATCTAAGGTCCGATGACGTCATTATTCTATAGCCATTACATTGTTACTTCATAATGATACGATAAAACAACAACCTGTTCTATTACCAGTTTAATTAACAAAATTAATTCAAACCAAGTTACTAGCCATATAGTAGCCATGTTTGCTTCTATTTCCAGTGTGATATTATAAACCAGGTGTAGGTTTATTATAGTCGTTTTCTATTTCTAGGAATAACTTTAACAGAGAAAAATCATTAGAACCATTACAAGAAAAACATGTTTAAATGAGGCTTGTTGTTACTTCCAAGCAGACTGCTGCCCTCAAAAAGCTAATGAGTCTTCTGTGGAGGGTTTGGTGGACTCATCCAATTCCATGTGCTCTCTGGAAACTTTTGTCGTCAATATAACAGTAGTTCTCATTATTATACACTGCCACCATTGTCCTGATGTGTGAAACAGTAATAAATAACTGAGGAAGACCCTGCAGTTGACCTAAAATGGGGTTGAGAATTTGAAAGCACCCATCAGCTGCAAAATGAATCTGCTTGCTCTCATTAAATTAAAAAAAACTACATTTCTAAAATTTGTGATGAATATCTTACAGTGTACAAATACCATCTCATAATCACAGCATCAAAAAGCCTTTCATTTGAAGACAACCAAGTTGTGCTAGTTAAGTGACATAACAGTCTAGAACCAGTGAATTCAGCTGTGGGTTTTACATCAAACACAGGGTTATGGGAAGTTTTCTATACTGCTCTACTGTATTTACCATCTGAATCCAGATCATCATCCTTCACTACAAGAAAGATAGAGAAGAAATCATCATATTGTGCAAATCTCATATTACAAAGTAATAAAGGTAGCTAACATACAGGGAAAGTACTACAGTCTACTGCTGAGAACAGGGCAGTATGTCTCCCATTAGGACAACATCAATGGTCTTCATTAAACTATACAGTGGAACACATATGTCCCTGTATGGCATACAATATTCCTTGAATCAACAGACCACCAATCTGTCCTACTAACAGATGAGCTAATAGACAGTTATGCGATGCTTAAATATGTAAGCATGAATGCTTACACAGTAACACACATACAGACAAATCATTTAGTGAGATTTACCCAGTCTGATCTCATCGTAAAGATGCTCCTCTGGCATGGAGAGTGATTAACAAGTGTGAGGACATGAGCAGGAAGACAGAGATGAGTTTATGAGTGACTGTTTGTGTGTTTGGGGGGTTGGTAGGTTGGGGTGAAGAGGCTAATCATCTAACCATAACTGAATCATCAACATGTTGATGTCTGAACAATGTCAGAGTTGGCTTCCAGGTACAAACAATGGAGTGGATATATATATCACATATGTGCACATTTACACACACGTAAAGTAGTATTTACTTGGATCTAATCAACATCCCTGAAGGTGTAGATGCTTTTTGATTTGTTCCCCACCTTAATCCAGAAGATGAGACAGGACAAAGACAGAGAAATCAATCCTCCTATCGTTTCCCCTCTCTTTCACTTGCCTTACCTCCTCCTGTCCTCCAGTGCAAATGAGCCCTATCACTATTAGCAACTCATCCATTTATGAATGCAGATCAGATGAAATGCATTATGTATCAAACCAAGGGACACCCATCCCTAAAAGAAGTGGCTTCTCACCAGGCACTAGCACCAGGAGGGCTGGGCATTCCCTGCTACATGACTACATGATGCACTAAACAACAAAAACGAACCTTTAACATGAAGCTGAACTGCCTGTACTACAACCAGTTGACATCAGTGATGTATTTCTCAGTTTACATCTCAGGTCTACAGAAGCATAGTGAATTCAACACAGTAATGGTTATGATGGTCAGTGTTGCATAACAGAGCCAGATGGTTTACTTGGCTGGGCCATGGCGCTGGCAGCCATGCGACTGTAAGCTTGTTTCCTGCATGGCCAACATGAAAGAACGGCAAAACACTGTGTGTTCACATTAGTGGCAGGGTTATGGATTCAGCTGCACCGACAAAAAAAAACAGTGACAGCATATCCATTCAGTAGATGGAGGCAAACTGGCTGCTGTTGAGTCATCACATTCCCGATAACATTTGTGTCAACATCAGTATGCATCGCAGTTTCAAACAACGCTGTATCATTCAGTTTTGTTCTGCAAAAACACAAGTCTGAAATGTTCAATCTGAATTGTTTATCATCAGCTTTAATAATTCCTGTGTAAATGACAGCAGAGTTTCCATAAAAAAGACAATACTACAAAGAAGAAGCATGAGAAAACATACAGGGGGAGGTCTGTTGGTAAAAGCTTTTAAGGTCAGAGAAGCTGGAAGACAGAAAACATCTAGTCAAGGATGGAAATACCATAGTATCTATGCAGGCAGAGAGAAGGAGTTTTGTTAGTATAGAAAGGTGTTTGTGTGTTGTTTGCTAGCCAATGTTTGTGAGGAAGAGGGAGAGATATGTTTGTGTGTGTGAGTGTGTGTGTATGTGTGTTTGTGTGTGTGGTGTGGTCTTTTGCACAGAATCCA
This sequence comes from Spondyliosoma cantharus, assembly GCA_900302685.1. Classification (NCBI taxonomy): domain Eukaryota; kingdom Metazoa; phylum Chordata; class Actinopteri; order Spariformes; family Sparidae; genus Spondyliosoma; species Spondyliosoma cantharus. The sequence continues at coordinate 59,474 of OMLP01001259.1, forward strand.
AATTGAAATTCCAAATTGACCCTTAATCTGTACTTCCTGTGCCTCTGTAGATCTGAGAGGAACATGAGAGGTCTGCATGACCTGCATGAGTGCAGCCGCTCTCTCTCCAGCCTTTCTGAGGACGTGAGGGAACTGGTTCCATTAAGCTAATGTGGGTTTGATCCATGGTGATATATGTGAAGTGGCAGGATGTAGGGTGTGGGGTCAATGTGGAGCTGGGTGTCTGTGGACAGGTGATAAGAGGAGAGAGAAAAGCAGTTGTACGTTCAGGGGGAAGTACTGTCAGAGAGGAGAAACAACAGTTTGTGTATGCATACCGACAACCACAAGGCACACAGGACCTGTTTGAATTTGCATGCCCTCTCCTTGAAGTACTGAGATTGTACACATATCTCAAGTGGATTCAAACAGGACCAGGAACTAATTGCTACACTGTACGTGAAGGGTTGACACACTGAAGTGTATAGGGAGAGATACAGGGTGAGAAGAATATTATGGAGTTTACCTTCTACGTCATTACAGTCATAGTCTTGAGTGAAGCATGGATGGAGACAAAAGCACACACACAAACACATAAAAGCGAAGCCACTGCACCTCTGTGTAGAGCAGAAAACAGCACATTTACAGAGTGAATGAAATGATAATTCACAATGTCAAGCTCAAACGACACTGAAATGACTTCCAGGTTGAGAGATTACATAACTGCTTTGCAGTCAAAAACGTAGTGAAGTAATGGTGTGCTTTGTTGTCTGAAAAGTATGAGAGCATATGAATGTCTTCTTTTTGAATTCTGCAACAAACCCAGCTCTGACAGTCATGAAAGCCACATGTAGCCATGAACTTTACAGGAGATCCTGAACATCACTAGTGGGGATAGAGCGCTGCTGACATGCTATGAAAAACAGAATATTAACCACTGTAGGGTCAAGAAGTAGTAATCACAGTAGTTGGTTAAGCGAGGGTATAAAATCTGTAGTGACACAAATAATAGTAGACAACCTACCTTTGACTCTCTCTCCACGGTTGAGTTGGATCTCTCCCTCCCCCTGTGGAGTGTAGGGCTTGACCACGATGAAGGTACGTCCTGGGACAGCACTGTAGAGTTTACGTTTGGGCCCACGGGGGCCCGTCAGTGCTGGAGGGGTGTGATGAGGGGGGCTTGGGTCTCGCTGCACTGAGCCAGGGCTGTAAACAAACACATATGTTACTGTGGTTATTCCAGGGAGCTGGTAACTGAAGCCCGTGGTCACCGACATGGTCGTCAGTGGGACAGCAACCTGGTGACACCCCCTGGTTGTAACAGTGGCCAGGGAGGGATTCATAAACAAGTCCCAGTGCCTGCCGCTCAACAGTCAACAGTCAGTGTTCCATGGGAGAGACATGAGAGGAGAGTACACTCCTCCCAATCACTCTCTCCCCCTCCTCCTCTTCTTATTCCCTCTCTTCCTTCCTTAATAGCAGAGAAAATATCCTTCTTGCTCCCTTTCACCCTCCTTCTATCTCTCCCCTCTACCCCGCATCCTAACCGATGTAGAAGCCGAAATGTTTAACGGTAAGAGGGACTGCACTGTTTCCTCCTCTGTGTGGGTCTGTCAGATGTGTCTGGAAGCCCCCCTTAGTCAAACACATCTTGAGTTAGGGCTCCAGCAGAAGCCCTTCTCCAGAGAGGGGACAGAGATCCCCCTGTGTGTCCCCAGTATTAGCTGCTCCAGGCTGGGCTACAGATCCTGCCTCGTCCTTGGGTCCTTGATCTCCAGCTGTGGAGGAGAGAGGCTGGGTCTGCTCCCCGACTCCCGCTTCTTCTCCCGGGAGTCCTGCCGTGTCTGCCTCTCCTCTCCCCTCCACCCCTCACACAGACACGCGCTCTCACACACACACTCACACACACTCTGGCAATGCTGCTGCTACTGCTTCTGCTGCTGCTGCTGCCGCTGCTGCTGCGCTCCGTGGCTCTCCTCCCCTTTGACGGCTCGCTCACACTCACACACCACAAGCCCTCTGTGTGCATTCTAGCTGTGCGCACAGGCACATACACAGACAGCCCCCTCCACTCCCGCTAACATTGCACCTCCGCAAGCATGGCATACGCCACCAGCAGCATGTCGCTAGCACATCGCTGACACTCACATACACACACTAGTCCCAGAGCACGATTGATCTCCTTCTGCCTGTCTGCCTGCGAGCGTGCATGCGCCATGGCTCCCTGAGGCAGGCTGCTAGAGTATGTGCATGTCTATGTGTGTGTGTGTGTCTGTGTGTGTGGGTATGTGTGTGTGAGTGAGTGAGTGTGTGTGCTTGTGTGCAGTGGGGCGGGGGGCAAAAAGCTCCAGCCCATTTGGTTTAATTGTCGCTCCTCCCTCTTTCCCTTCGCCTTGAATCTCCTCCTTCTCTCTCTCATTCTCTTGCTTCCATTTCACCCTCCTATCGCTCTCCTTCTCAACATTTCTTCGCATTGCATCTTCACTCCTTTCTTCCCTCTCGCTCTCCGGCGGTGAATTCTACACTACTTTGCCACCGCTGTGTAAGTTGCATTGAGCATCATTCTGATGCTTGTGCCGTCAAAGATTTCTCTCAAGCATCTTTGGACACACATCAAAACAAATGGGATACATATAATTAATGACATACATATTTAATAAAAATAGAAGCTCTTTATTCCCTGCAACAAGTGACTTGATTATGCAAGTCCAGTCTCAGTCTCAAGTCCAGTGACTCCTGGACTGAGACTCTTGATGCTAATCTCTGCCACTTTCCTTAAAAGACTAGAAATCTCTAAACACCTTCATCCCTGTCTATACACCTTTCGACCTCTTTCAGTCTCTTGCCATTCCTCCCCCGGCACGTTGTATTAGTTACTTCATAGCCTTCATTCTAACATACACCTGATTCCAACCTCCTGTGCCCTTTCCCCTTCCCTTCTCCATCCTTCTGTCTATGCCTTTCTTCATTTCAATCCTTGTTTGTCTCTTTCTCTCGCCTGCTCCCTATTGCTTTTCTTGTTCTCCCCATCTCACACAGTCTCTCTTTCTGTGTCCCCTTCTCCATCGAGACAACGGCTTGCTGACGGCTTTCCAATTACCGCAGGGACTGAGGGGCCTGGATGGCTGCCGCATGTTAATGTCTGAGCCCCAGCACTGAACATCAGCAGCACACACAGCTGAGAGGGGGGGGGAAGCAGGGATATGAGGCTATGTCAAAGTGACAACGACAGACAAAATGAGATCCGTTAAAGGACACCTATTTCAGTGACTCAAATCTGCTTCCTCCACTCACACACCTCTCCAACGCCATACACCTGCTGTGAAGTTAAGAAGACAGCTTGACCCAAGATGCTCCCTGTAGTTGAGCTGATGATGCTCAGAGTGACATATGTTCTCGATGTGTTAGACAGAAGGTAGGGGGTGGAGCTGGTTTCTGTTCACTTCTTGTCTTTGTCTTTTGTAGTTTGTCTTTGATGAGCCAAGGCAAATTTTCTCCACATTTAAGGTAAAAATACTGGACAACACTTGAATGACCACGGATCAGATTTTAGAAATCTTAATCATCCATAACAGAAATTTGATAGGCCTACTTTCAATGTTAAGATTTTACAATTTCTCATGCGAAAGCACTTTGTTAGAAGTTAACTCAATATAGCTACCATTGAAAGAAATAGTATCATAGTCCATCCATGAGTTGAATTTGGTAATACCATAGATTTTTACATTATTTCTTATTTTCTCTGGCTGTAATACAGTTTAATAGCCGAAGAGTCGACCAGAATGCTATGTACAATCACTTTGAAATTAGACCAAATGAGAGCAAAGACGAGACTTTTCTTTGTTAAATTGACCAGGAAGCTTTAAAAAGCACCTTAATGATTTCTAATTAATTTCTTATCTGCACTCAAGAGGGACGTGCCAACTACTTGGTGTTCTTGCCTATCCATGTTGCATTTGTTGATATTTTTGAAAATTATTCATGCCTATTCCAAAACCAACTGTAGATCTTACAACACACCAATCCTTGCATCCCTTCATGGGATATATACATGGTAGCCGATGCTTTATGCATTTCCAAACATTTGCATCTGTGTTTCACCTCTAGACCACTCAGATCATCCAACTAAGGTCTCTTATTTATACTCCTCTCCCTCTGCAAATCCAAGGGGTGTCATCCCTCTGGAACAGTCTCTCTCGTGTTAGATCACAATATGTATACATGTACAACATGTTGTTTATTTTTCTGTATCTGCATCCTGTGCAGCACAGTGTAATTTTGTTTTACTCGAATGCTATTTTGTTTTGTTGTGCATGTTTACTGCTGGGTACTGTATAGTATTCTACCTTTCATTTGTTTCATTTGAGCGTGTTGTGTTTCGATTTTACATTTATGCTACTTGCTCGATGAATTTTGCATGATGACATGATTCACCGTTTTCATATGCAAACTTGTGCAGCATTTTTACATAACAGCTTTTGTTTTTTTGCTTATTATGTGTTTTTTATTGCATCTTCTTCCCTTTCACTGTGCCTCATTATAGGTGGCTTTTACAAGATACAGCTGTAGGATCCATTACATGTACACACACAAGTACACACAAGTACACGCATATACACAAACTTCTAATGCAGTGTATTACAAAAGCTCTATCGTCTTCGACATCAGCCTTGCTTCTGTAACGATGGCAACTGTCAACAAAAGGAAAGAAAATAAAGCCAACAAAAGCACCTATAAGTCAATTACTGTATATGAGCTTGGATCTCTAAAACAATCCATTTGTCATAGATCATTTGTATTAAAATCAAGTGCTATTGTCCATCGCTGACCATTTCCTCATTATATTATCATCTCATGGATTCAAGTAATCTCACTGATTGAAAAACAGTGCACTGAAGCTATTGAATAAGGCAAAAGTAATTCAGTTTGCACAGATTACAGTGTCCTCAAATATTATTAAAATGTACATTTTATGTATACTTGCTATTAACTATGGATGAGGTTTTGAAGTACAATTTATGTTAAATCAATGGCCAACACTTGCGTCTTATCAAATGGTTGATTAGGATCAATGAGCCCACGAAAGACAGGTTAACATCTGAACAGCTCAATAATGAGTCCATGAGTTCATAGTTTTTGGTCAAAATCTATGAACGGCATATATAACTCAGAAGATTCAACTGGAAATGTCATTAAATGCCATTTACAAAGATGCTATCAAACTAAGCAGTTTCAGTGTAGCCTTTTCTCACATGACTGCCTCGTCTTCTCAGGTAAATGGCTTTTTCCTCAAATAGTCCAGCTCTCTAAGGTGAGATGAGCACATCATAAACACAGTCATAATCAGCATCACACTTTGCATCCTAATGATCATCGGTCTGTCCTTGCTTTGCTGCGCTTGAATGGATTTGTGCTCTCTCATTCTTTCTTGCCCAATGTGGGAGTGTTTATGGATATCAAGGTGGAGGCAGCATGTGCGACTCATTGGGCAGAACATATCAAGTTTGTGAACAACATCTCTTTACGTGCACGGACAGCTTAAGCTTTACAGAGCCTTTATCGTTTAGAGAAATTAGAAGACTGGGTCAATTAGTGCGATTAACACATAACCCTAAACTTCACCTCAATTTGAGAAAGCAGAGGAGGACCGGATAAACAACCTGCTCAGCCCTTACTCACTACATTTGCATGCTTTGCCATCACTTTCAGCGCGCTATTCACCTACACTAAAACATTTTCACTACACTTTTCTGTGTGTACATTTGTCCTGATTAGTGCACAACAAAATTACATTACAAACGACAAATTATTAAGTCTCAGTCTCATTGCATGAATAGCATGTATACTGTTTATCCTGTTTAGCGACAAGGCCAATGTCCATAAACAATTGACAAAGTCCAGGCGTGTTGTGGGTGGCCTTGCTCTTGAGTACAGCTGGAAGAGAGTCCTTAACAAACCCTTCCCCTACAAAGTAATCTAACATTCGTGTGGTCTCCAGTTCTGTCCTGAATACCATTTGTGGGGCTTCAAAGCTAAATTGAGATATACCTGCTAATCTACAAGAAACCGGGTCCTCCACACATCTATAACTGAATCAGGTGCTTCTCAGCTTGTGGACAACACTTGTTCAAAGGAAACAAGGCGACTGGATAAATTCATACATTTACAGCCTTTAATTGTGCAGACCAGCTACCTCACTGACAATATACCCACACATATTTGAAGCTTCAATAGTGGGGCCATCAAACTTGTGGTCATTCTTTACTTTTATATTTTCCTAATATTGTAATTAGGGTAGATGTCAACCATTCTCCCTGCTTCCAAAGTCTCAAAAGTCAACTTGAAGAGAAGGGGAAGTATAAACGCTCCCTCCCTGGTCTTCATGTGGGTGGGTGTTGACACTACTTAAATGCCATTGAGAAGCTTCTAGCTCTTATTCAGTCACTTGCGTCTTCATCAGTGCAGCCGATGCAATATCTCCTTCCTTTGAACATTGATTTGGACGTGGTTTACCATGGCAAACTCTGAAGCTTCAAAGCATTCAGGTTAGACCAAGTGGTGTCATCCATAAGTGAGAGTAGGCGAATCTGAGAATGACAGGTATATTGATGCGCCGTCTGCAGTAATGTAGGTGATGTAGGTGAAGATGGAGCTAAGCTTAAAGACAAGGCTCTCAGTTGCTCTACATTACAATGCTCACCTATGGTCATGAGCTCTGGTAACCGAGAGAAAGATGGAGATCATGAATACAAGAAGGCAACATTCATTTTTCTAGCAGGGTTTCTGGGCTCAGCCTTACGAGCAAGGTGAGGGGCTTAGATATGCAAAAGGAGCTTGGAGCAAAACCTCATGGGCACATCACACCGGCGGAGACCCCTGGGCTGACAGAGAACATGTTGAAGAGATAACATATCCAATCTGACTGAATCTGGGAATGCCTCATGATCCCCCAGGAAGGGCTTGAGGATGTAGCTGTCAAGAAGGACATTAAGGCTACCATGGTTATCCTCCTGCTACCATGACCCAGACTGGAATGTGTGGCACAAGATGCTAAAAAGCAGTTAAGGTACATGAGATGTTGGCATTTTAAAGTTCTGTGACTGGAGTTACTGGCACGTATTTGTAAGCAAATCCACCCTGTGTGATGTATTCTGACCTTGATTAACACTTAAAATCAGCTGCACATATTATACATGCCTGTAACACTTCACTCAATACTGCATGAAAAGACCATGTTGTTGTTTTATCATGTGCGGACACTATCAGCCTTTTAAACAAAGATGATGACGCAAAGCCACATGGACTACAGTTGTCCTATCAGCATCACCTATAAGTCTGATGTGCACAGACCAATGCTACTGTGCATGCCTTTGATGTAGGTTCTCCACAGTGAAACAGAAGGAGCTCAGCTCTTTATCGTCTCCTCCTCTTCCTCCCTATTCCTGTCCTCCTTTCTTCTCTGTGTACCTCAGCCCTTTGGCTGTGTTAAGACGCCATGGATAATCTACACGCCAGCAGCCACTGGTGTGACTAATGCAAAAAAGGGGGAGGGATACAGGGTGAAAAAGAGGTGAGGAGAACAGCAACAAACAAAGAATTAAAAGGTGATGTTGGGCTTGTTGCCATTACACAACACATGAGGGGTCGCGATACAGCACATCATCAGGTAATGACACAGTTTCTCAGTCTCAGTCTCTAAGTGAAACTGCCAGCTACCACAGCAATCTTACATGACAAAATGTTTTATCAAATGTTGACTGAATTTGCAAAGAAGATTTGGTCCCTTGTGATCAAATATCCTGGCACACTTTCCAGAGAAAGGATAGCAAGAGCTCATTATGACATTCAAACATTTTTGTGAAGTTAATGGTCTCAGGGGTAATTAGATCAGTGCTGGTAGTTATTTAATAAACTAGGCTGTTTGTTTTTTTGAACATATCAATGTCTACCAAACCAGTCAGATTGTGTGCAATAATTGTTTTATCCTAAAAAATACTGGTGAAAAAAAAACACATTTCACCATGATGACTACAAAGGAAGTTAGTTGAACGTGTAATCTCTGTGTTTTGTGAAGAGCGACACGCTGGGAATGGAAATGATAAAAGTTGGTTTCTTCTGCTCAGCAATATAATTTCTGTCAATCTGACAGTTTGAGAGCAGTCTTTCCAAACAAAAACATATCTAGGTCCTAAGGTGCACGGCTCAATAATATCACAATTTGTGACAGTGACACTGCCAAGACATTGTCATCTTGATGATTAATTATCTCTTTGTATTGACAGCACATCATGGTAAGTAACCAATTAACCTCTTATGACAGAGGGCAAATTTGCTTCTGAATAAACTTCTGCCATGTTATCAAATGATTCCTCTGCTTCATGTCCTACTATATTGTCGATTGCATCAGCTCAAGAGATTTTTATGCTTACATCTGCCTTCATGGGTTTGGTTTTTCTTTCATGATCTAGTCTTAAGGGGTTACTCTGGTATTTTTATACCTTTTTACATATTTTGGTATTATATAATATGATAAACAGGTACAAAAAGTATTGGAATTGTTTTTGTTGTTTTTGCAACTGACAGACTCAGACTGCTATTCTAAGCGTCTGACAACATCATGGAACAAAAATGGAAAATACCAGGAGAAGAAAACAAGAGGGAGGTTGGGCATCAAAATGGGTGACAAGGGAACAGCGTGTTGAACCAGAATGTTTCCACGTATAACGCAATAAATTAAGGGATTATTTGGGGTTGGCACTTGTTGCATTAGTGGAAAGAGAAACCAAGACAGTTTTGGTAATTTTCTATTGTTTGTGTCAAGTTTGAATGAAGAGTGTTTTGAGATGATCTGCAAGGTAAAAAAAAACAACTTTTTTCAACCAGTCCAGTGGCTATAAGGAGAGAGATATAATAGGTGTTTCAGGTCAAACAAAAAGAGTCATATGCTTTAACAAAAAGGTCTGTCTCTGAAGGGATTATTTCCATAATGCTGTCAGACATTTTGAACAACAATTTTAGCCCGTCAGTAGCAAACAAGCATTTTTAGTGGACACACTTTGTGCAGTTGCCCTCAAGGATTACGTTACAGCCAATTTGCTGCTGGCTTTTTGTACCCTTTAGTCATTTAGACACCAACACAAGTAAATTTAGCTCCCACGTTTAAAAATACCGGGATTACCCTTTAATAAGACACTCTGACGTGAGCTATCTGTATTCTCCCTATTGTTTCCATCTAAACTTTCTGCTGAAGCCTGGCCAAGCCATCTAAGCCTGGCAGCGATACACACGTGAAACGAGGAGGAAGTGATGGTGAGTTCCACAGGAACTTGCTGGAGTCTGCCGTTGGGCGGGCTGTTGACCGGCCAAGCTAATTTCACACTCCCCTGGTATCCATAATGCCTCTAGAGTTACCATGGGCATAAACAGAAGGTCAGAGAGAGAAACAGAGAGGGGGAGGGAGAAATATTAGAGGGAAAATATTCAAGGACAGCATCAGTCTCACTTGGGTGCAGGTTCTGGCCATGGAGACCAGCTGCTCGTTTTGGGCTTTTTATACATTCGCCTCACTTTGATACTTGGTATAAGGGTAATGCACATTGAAGAACAAGGTCTCAACTCCCTGTGTACAGAAGGCCATTTAGGCCAGGACACAGCAGACACACTAAACCTGCTATCCTCCTCTTTCTTTTTCATTTTCTTCACACTCTAGCTAATCAACCTTGTACAAAATGAGCACAGTGACAGTGCAAAAGACATGTCTCTTTGTCAATGAACGTTAATGCCAGATACAGCAAAGAAAAATCTACTAAATTTGTAACCGTTTGACAGAAAGTGTACGAGTAAACTTCATATAAATCAATTTAAGAATTTGAAAACAAAGTCTATGCAATTTAGTCCTTTAAGGCTTTTAAAGCATTGTGAGTGATATGTGCATGTTTCACCATTTAATAAAGGATGGTGGCCGCTTTTCTGTCCGCAAACCATAGATTAATGGCTCTGTGTGTACATGTTGGTGTGTGTGTGTATGAATGACAGGATGAGAGGCAGAGAGACAGAGAGAGAGAGTCTTTGATGGATGGAGTAAAGTGACAGGAGAGTATTAGAGGGAGAGGGGAGTACGGCTGGAGATGTGTCTGTAATGCAATTCCCTTGTGAGACATTGGACAGTATCACACAAACACACTCATACACACACATAAAAGCAGTGTGTGGCATCCAGGAATCACATTAGGTGTGTGCTGTAGGTAGGTGATCTTGCTCTGACATATGATCATAATAAAAAGCTTAACAAACCAAGTGTCGGTAAACCACTTAAATCTGTTGCTCTGAGATGTGATCAGAGCCCCAGTTTACTGTGCTGTTCGTCTAATGGTTCAGAGTACGAGGGAGGAGATTTGTTCCAGCACCCCCGGCAGCACAACTACATCTGTGGATTTATGTATCAATCGAGTGACAAGCTGTTTTGAACTGAGTGGCCCGTCCAATGACATTACTCATAGCTCTAATTTCAGAATGTATCCTCTGTCTCTCCACCTCTCTCTCTCTCTCTCACACACACACACACAAACTGACACACATTCACAGCTTGGCGGCCTTCAATTGGTCCCCATGGTGATCATTATTAGCCGCCATCCATCTGTCTGTCTCTGAACTGTGGAAGCACCCATGGCCATAGCAGTGTGCAAGTGGCTATACATACAAGTTCACAGGTACAAACACACACACAGAGTTGAAGAATGTTGTATGGCCTCTGTCCTCCCAGCAGGATAGACGCTGCATTTCGTCCAAGCTTGTTACATAATTAGGGTTGTTGTCTGTCTATGCCAGACACACACCACTCCACTGATCATTGCCC
>OMLP01001259.1:70327-101337 GCA_900302685.1 Spondyliosoma cantharus
GCACAACTACATCTGTGGATTTATGTATCAATCGAGTGACAAGCTGTTTTGAACTGAGTGGCCCGTCCAATGACATTACTCATAGCTCTAATTTCAGAATGTATCCTCTGTCTCTCCACCTCTCTCTCTCTCTCTCTCTCACACACACACACACAGAGTTGAAGAATGTTGTATGGCCTCTGTCCTCCCAGCAGGATAGACGCTGCATTTCGTCCAAGCTTGTTACATAATTAGGGTTGTTGTCTGTCTATGCCAGACACACACCACTCCACTGATCATTGCCCTCATACCCTGACAGGAGCACAGGCCACACAACAGCTACTGCAATTAGAACAGACCTCGTGCCTCAGAGTTTAAATCCGCCACTATGAATCTGATACCAATTTATCAACATGCTGAGTAAATTCCCAGCTAATGCTTTATACAGATGAGTTTTCTGGGCAGGGTTCAAGTACAGTTTCGACAGGAGGAAGACTTTCATGTGTGCCTGGGACCGATGTTGACTGATGTTGTGTCATGTTTATTACCCGCAGCAGGCGATAGCAGATGAAACAAGATGCAGAACACTGCCTGGTGACTAACAAGTGATTCAGACACATCACATGGGGCTTTTTGCTTCTTGAAATTTGGTTTAAATATCAAAGTAGGTGTGTAATCACAAGGCCAATCACAGATCATCTATTTAAAGTGAATAGCTGCCAAGACTGGCAAGTGCGAGACATGAATTAGGAGCAGGAAGAAGAAGAGATTTGCTTGTTTACAAAGCTCTCTCAAAACCTGCTCAGTGGAGAAATCACCAGAAATAACATATGAGGTTGAGCTGAGGTCAAAGCAAATCTTACAAACCTGAGTCTTCCACGGTGGCCGTATCCGTGAGGGTAGCCATGACTATGGGACCTTCTGGGAACCGGCCTGTCCTCCTCGTGCATGTGATGTAGCGAAGGTGAGCGGGAATGGGAGGACCTGGAGCTGCCTGTACTCTGGAGACTGCTGTCAGGGATCTCTCCGTGACGGCTCTGACACAGAGCAGAAAAAGAGTATCATATACACATGTAAGACATTGTAAATTGTCTTTGTCAGGACTGCAGGATACGGTGATAATTGGATATCATTAAAGATTAGAAGGAATTTTTTTTTTTTGTATTATAATTTTCACATCTTACCTCTCCGAGGCTGCTGTGCTGCTGCCCAAGAGCTGGCAGACTGCGCAGTGAGGGGACAGGGGAATGACCCTGACGGCCACGGATTTCTCTGGGGGCCTGACTGTGGATGTGATCGTGGTCCCCATTCAGGTTGTTGTCACTAGCAGAGCGGAGCAAGGAACGTGGCGAGGGCAGGGGGCCAGGCATTGCACGTCGACGGTTGGTATAGGAGGGGGTCTCCCTGAAAGGCACTGAGAGGACGACGAGACAAATGCAGGATATGAAGAAACTGCAGCCGGCAGAATAAACAGAATGCTTTGACGGGGAAATAACTGCAACTCTACACATCCCAAGGTCACTCAAATTTGTCTAAAGCTTGTTACTAGGGGTATTAATCCCCATTTAATATAACTCTAATGAGATACGAGGTAATTTATTATATCCACTGTATTTCTGCACCTCTATGTATCAGCGAATGTATGTTTTTTAACTCTGTGATGTTTTGTCATCTCATGTAGGATGTGCAAGACGTTCAACATGACACAGAGGTAAGAAATAAACTAAAAACTATAAAACATACTCAGTCTTTTATACAAAGATCAAATGATAGAATGGATCTGGTGCTGACGGGCTGCAGTAAAGCAAAGATTATTGAAACACGGTTGTGTCTTGTCGATCTTGTTATTATTTTAATATTGATCACTGATCTGACTGAACTGATTTGGAACTAAATATTCTCATCATGACGAATTCGATCTTGCTGAAATGATTCGTAATGTGGGTTTGAGTTCTATAGCTTAAGGACAGAGTAGGAAACTAACAATTAGAATGAATTAACCAGTAATTCCAAACATTACATGTGATACTTATGTTAAACTTTTTAGTGTTAAAAGGGATCAAATATTAGACTGGGCTGTTACATCTTGTGCACACTAGATGGCAGAGTTTTCCTGTATGTTCATGTCACAGAGACTATGTTCAACTCAGCATGGACCCAATAAGCAACTGAAACCTTCTCCACATCCCTTACATTTCCATCTCCTTTCCTTCATTTCCCCACACCTCTGTACACCTAACCTGTAATCACTTTCCTTGAGATTGTCCACTTTCAACGCTCAGCCATCCTTCAGCCTGATGTCTCCTGGACACTACGTTAACATTTAAATCACACACTGAAGGAGCTTGGTCATATATTGCCACTATTGACGACTTACCAACATCTGATGCTTTGTGGACCTTTATGATTTCAGCCAGATCAAAGTTTCCTGCTATAATAGCCACCTGGAGGTGTGGAAAAGAGAGGAGGACAAGGAAGGGAAAACACATAAGTGCAAATTTGATTCTATGCAAACAGAAAAAAAATTAAAAATAGATATAACATTTTTTTTCAACACTCTTTCTTCTAATTCATTTTTCACACAGTTAGTCCTGCAGTATGGGGGCTGTTACACTGCTTAAGTTTTAAATGGTAATCAACACATTCACTGTAGCTGCGTTAGGCTTTGTGAGACAAACTATTCAATCCATTCAGCTCTGACACATCAAGGATGTAAGGTATAATAACACACACAGAAACATGCAGTGGTTCTTGGATACCGCTCGTACCTGAAAGGCGGTCTGGCTGTTGTAGTTCTTTATCTCTTTATTCGCCCCTCGGAACAGGAGAACTCTTGCACAGCTATCCTGAAAGACAACAGAGACATATATGTATTTGGCTAGGACTAACACATACATGCCGCTCCTGCGGGTGCCATTTTCAAGTTTCTAATTGGTCTCTCAATTAGAGGTGGATGGTATACAAGCAAGTACTTTGCCATGAAATGTATTTTGGCTTTACTGTTTGCAGCAGTGTAGACATGATTTTAAATGTCACATCAAGTACCCCTGAAGTGTCAAATCAACTAATTATTATTGCTATTGCTATTGCTATTATTACTATTAATCATTGCAAGGTATTACTGTCAATATTGCTAATGCGCCAAAAGGGGGAAACATCTGCACATATATAGTTATTTCACAGAAAAAAATCAATGTGTACTAACTAAAAACACTAAAAAATAACGCAACAGAGGCAGAACAAAATAATTATGAAGTTGTGTAGCAAAATAAAACTTTGTGCTGTTGGTTCGAGGTGTCAAGATTTCTATTCGAGGACAATCAACTCACTGGTACCAGAGGTTACTCTGACAGTTCAGGGGTGTTGGGTTTGTTGTCTTACTAAGAGACAATGTTGAATCCCCAGAGGTTGGTCTTTTCTGCTGAATTCTGGACTCTTAATTTTTATGAATATAATTTGAAGTTGCCTAACCATGACCTGCAAATAGCCACCAAAATAAAGTCAATCTGTTGTTGTAAAATACTGATTTGTTTATTTTTTGAAAAATCCAGAATTGCTCTATGTGTCTATGAAATCAGTCTGACGATGGCACAGCTTCAGTTTGGGGGGGTGGGAAAAAAATAAATGAAACATGTTCAAATTGGTAAAATTTAATGAAATCTTGATCTTGAAATTAAAGTCAAATTGAATCTTGGATTTGGAGAATTGTGACAGCCTAACAACTGCAATATTTGGTTTAAAAACAAGCAGTTTATCGAGTGAAATACATTATTACTGGGTCGTGCAGTGCGACAGTCGTTGCCAGCAGCATTACAAGCAACATCTTTGATCACCTCCAAAAGAAACATCGCTGCAAGTATGAGGACTGTTTGAGGATGACTCAGACAGAGGTAGCTTGGGGTAGAGTGAACAAGGACAACCCTTGAGAAAAGCCTTGTGCTGTACATGTGGCTGTCTCCACAACCTACCTCAAATAAGAGTATGAAGGTTCGGGCGGAATATGGAGGTGATTAAATTAATATTTCATGTTGAAGTAATGAGAGGCTATCAAAACATGGACAGATTGCTTTTTTTCAATCAAGTGAGTGCCGACACTGCTTTCTTTATTTCTCTCTCTCTTTTTTTCTCTTTCACACACATGCACTCATACAAATACACATGCTCCTTGAAGCCGCGTGCAGAGCTTAAGACCTTCAGCATCTCTGAGTTGCCGTACTGCTCACAACCCCAGCACAAACCACACAACTGAACTCAGACCAGGTGTTCCGATCACAAGATAATTCCACTTTGAAAAAATCCAAGACTGTGTAAGAGGTGCAAATGTGATACATTCGCTCCCAGACAGTATGTGGGTATCTAACAAAGTAGCAGGTGAAAACAGCATAGAATGGATATACATGAATGGTTAAAAAAGGCAACGTAAATTATCTACATTTATAACACCATGCATAAAGTGAGTCCAGCACATAATTATCTAAAGAGCAACAAACCGAGATAACTGATATAAGGCTTTACTATAATAATAATAATAATAATAATATAAATAATATTTAATGCCCCCCTCCTGATTGTACAATCCAACAGACACTGAATCTAGTCTACATAAAGAGATGATTCCCATTCAAACTGTTATGGACAAAGGCTTTAAGGCATGGATGAAAACGGTGTATGCACAGTATGTAATATCAGTCTGCAAACATTTCACCCAAACACAGCTACCCTTAAGTTGCAAAGCAGCTGTTTGCAGCGCTGTGTGAAATGGAGCGAGCAGAAGACAGACATAAAAACACACACATCTTCAGCTCTGCAGAAATAAGCTCCGATGGCTGACAGTCATCGACTTCTGAGCCCTGGACCATTGTAGCATCGTGATTAAAAAGCCACCCTACTAGAGAGCACAAAAAAGTAGTGTGTCAACTAAGAGTTTCTGTGAGGCAAGAATTTGTGACATGTGGGAGAGAAAGTGAAGAGAAGTTCGCACGCAATGTCTTCATCTCCTATTTATTATTTTTCTTATTAAACCAGCTCAGTTAGTCAAACCCAAGACACTTGGTTACAACAGTGGGAGTTTCTTTTCTGCAGGCCGTTATTAATGTATTTCTCTCATCTTTGCTCATTGTGCTTTCTTAGCTTAGCTTCCTCTGTACATCTAGCCAGCGACTTTGTTTCAAACCTCTGAGCCTGAACACAGATAAGTTACGGTAATGTGTTGCAGAGACGAAGACGCTTTTATTCCCAGCACTTCAGAGCGTCAGTGGGAAACAATAGTGACTACAGCGGTATGCTAATGATCAATTCCTGCCTTACGGTAACTATGACGGCACACACTGCCTCCAAATCAGAAAGAGTTCCGCAACAATGATGCCATCATCCATCAACATTTTTCACTATGGTCTGCTCTCTAGGTGGAACACATTAGAAGAAGCACAAAACAGACGGACGTTCTCATCAGTTCACAACCATACATTCTCTCTCTTTGTGTGTCAGATGACTGCCATATTGTGTGTGTGTGTTTAAATTAGCACAGGCCCCTCTGGCTAAAAACATTCCAATTGTAGATTGACAGACATGGTTTTGTGTCTATGTGCTGGCTGGCTGAGGGTCGATATGTAATTTAACACAGCATAGAATTAACTGGAGTATCAGCATAATGACTCTGGTGACTATCACCACTGAGTTGCTCATCCTGGGACATGCACGCACAGATTATTTATGTAAGAATCATAATAATGTGACTATACTCATCAAGCAGGGTTTATCTGACAAGCCCCTCGTGTTTTATATCAGTGAGAAAACTGCATGCTATCACTGAAGCACCCTCAAACACATTCATAGATGGTAGCTATGTGAGTGCTGTGCCTGACTCTGCCCTGAACTGAGCAGGGTTCATAATGTCAACTGGGACTGACCTACATGAATGAACCTGCATTAATGAATCTGCAAAGTCCATGTAAACACACGCGGTGAATACATGGGGGTATTTGTAAATGGAGCAGGTGTTATGAATAATGCATGATTACTCTTGCTGCTAATAGTCTATAGAAGTGCCAAGGGTCTAAAACATCTAAAATCCTATACAGATAAACGCCTGAGGCTGTTAGCTTAGCTAATTGCTAACAATGCATACATTGTGCAACTGCATGCACAATGAACACACACCTTCTCTCTCTTCAGCGTAAAGAGACACAATGATCACCATTTTCAAAGTAATCTTCTTTCCTTTTTTTTAAATTGAGGAGCTAAGTGTGTGTTTCATTCAGATAAATCTTCATGCGCAAATATGTATTTGTATTTCTAGACTCTGGTGACACCATAGGTATTTTTGCCAAAGATTTTAAGAAAGATGTGTTAAATGAGGAAGTTTAGAAGAAAGGTATCGTGAAGAATGTGTCAAGGTTGAAGAGAAACATAAAGGCATGTAGAAGATGGAAATAATTAAGAAAGCTACAAAGTCATACTGAAGTAAAGCACTATAGCTGAAGAAATCTTAACTATGTCCATGTCTATTTATGGGCCACTTCTAAGAGCCACATGCGTCACAGTCTATCCTGTTATCTTAGCACACAACATTAGAAGTGTTTTGTAACTTTCCGTAAAGCCATGGGTCGATCAATAATCAATACAATTCTTTCTGCATTGAAACCTTTATCTCGACACCATGCTGCGGAGATAAAAGAACCATTGGTGGTAAATGTCATACTACATCACTATTTAGTACATGACACATTTAGCATTGTTATTGTTGGATGTTTGTAACAGAAGGTTGCCGGCATGGCTGCCTCTTCAAAACCTCCAAACAACATATCTATAACATGTTAAATGGATTCCTTACAATTTCTTCAACATTAGCTTACATTTCTAAGTATATTTGTCTTGTTTTCATGTATACTGAGGATGAGAGAGGCACAGCCAAAAACTGTCCATTTACCTGTTAACTGAGTGTGAAGTGTTGAATCTGGTTTTATCTTAGTTGGTTTGAAATGTTTGAAAACATTACATAAACCCTAGTTAAGGTAAATGTAAATGTACAAACAATGAATATGATCAATCTTGCAGGCCTCTTGGTCCCTCCTCAAGGCACCCCAGATTGCTTTGAAACCCACTTGGGGAACCACTGATCTAATGGTTACACATCTGGCACACCTCTTCATTTACATGCATGTAGCAAGACACAAACCTTGTTTTATTGCGTCAATGTTAAAGTGTGTTACCTTCTTAAATAATCAAGTTGATGAAAATTTTAGCACCTCACCAGCTGAACTCCTGATTTTGTGCCTTTTGGAGACATTCTACAGTCTTTTGCAGACACAGCATCATAGCATAAACAGACATGCATGCAAACACACACACACACACACACACACACACTCACAGGCCAATTACAGTTTGGGCCATCTGTCTTGTTCTACTCTCCAAGGCCTTCTATAGGAATTCATTAAGAAAACTATTCCAGTAGTCCTCACCATGGTTTGCTTGATGTGAGTACATTAGCTTCATAGGAATACACAGTGAGCTAAGTCGAATACGTTACAGTAACAGCGCGGGTCATTCATGTGTAAAGACTGTGACAGATGGTTCCTCTCCACAGCCATGTTTATACATTTGAGGATCCCTTCTCTCATTAGAATTGAGGGAGCAGATCTGGCATCCTCCACTGAATGTAGAGCTTGTTTTTACATTGAGTTGTGGCTAAAATGATTGAATGATTTACTTAATGATTATTGAAATAATTAAAATACGAGCTGAATTCTAATTATTGTGCACAGCATCAGCATACAAATATTGTAGAATTGCAGTCATACTCTTCCTTCCTCTATGCAGCTTATCATAGAGTTTTCCCCAGATGTCATTGATCTGACTGGTTCTGGCAGTTCTTTGTGTGTCTTGTGCCACCTTTCTTTAATTTCACTCATTAGTGTTGTCCCCATTTGCCATTACCTACTGTGTCCATTCTCAGTCATTCTTTTAACCACCTCCCATGGTTCTGTCTGCCAGGTAAAAGACCCCTGCCATGCCTTCATTCACCGCTGATCATCACATCTGAAAGCTAAAGACCCGATAGGTAAATGTTAATGGCTGGGCAGACCCCAGGAATAGGACTTTCAGACCATTGATCAATCCTATTCTATTGCATATTATGCTATCTTGTCATTTATCCACTCTTCTACCTTCATTTATCTGTCCCTTGCTATCAAAGTCTCTTTTTTCTCTACATATGGATATATTGATCTCTTCCACTGGACTACCAGTTTCATGGTCAATTCTACCTAGCCATTTATTTTTGTAATGGTACATAATCATCAGAGCCAAGCCTGTTTCGAGCCCGCTGGATCCCTGCTAAGAGATACCGGGATCAATCAGCTCGGTGTGGTGTTCAGCCTCCACTGGCAGGATTAACATCCGCCCTTACCAGTGGCTGCACACAAAAGCTGTGGCAAGGTCCATTACCAGACTGTGGACTTAAAAGAAGTTGTACAAGTAACTGTAAAACAAACTATTTATCAATTCTTTGTTTGATTGTATCAACACTTGCTTCACACACAGACACACACACACACACACACACACACACACCCTTTCTCCACTGAGAAGTGGAACATCTAATGACTTCAGTCACGTGGATTTGTTACCAACAGCTTTTTATTAAGTTTTAATGCTGTGCTTACCAAACCCAAGCTGACAAACACACGCACACACACACACACACACATATACACAAACATACACACTCGTTCTCCTGAGACTATGGAGTTCCAGTCCAGTGGAAGCAGGTCATTCCTCATGACTGGAATTAGCCGAGCAGTACACAGTTATAATTACAACTCGCAATCACACAGACATACACGGACACATTTCTTCACTTGTTTGTATGGACGAGAGAGAGAGAGAGAAAGAGAGAGAGAGCAAGCAAGAGAGAGAGAGAGAGAGAGAGAGAGAGAGAGGAGCAAAGTGCTCATATAATGTTCATGAACTGAGCACTACTCTCTATTTCCCAATGAGCAGAAAAACCCTCTTCCACAACGCCCAGTTAGAAGTTCCTCGTCGAGCAGCCTTTAACCAAACAGGACAACACAGTACATGGGCATACTGCACCAAACAACACTCTTCATTTTCCCAGGAGTATTCTAGTGTTCACTGCCCTCATCTCCCAATGTCATCTTGTTTCTCTCCTGATACAGAACACATTCATTCATATTTTAAAATATACACTCCGCATATTTCTCACTCAAAATTCCTCACTTCAGGACTCTCTCAGAGAAATCAAGCTGAAGCTGATTGTTTTTGTTGGAAATTATAGAAAATCAAAGCATGATGCTGGGTATATTCTACATTTTTCTTATTGCCAACTAAAAGAAAACAATACTACATGAATTCATATTGTAAACAGGTATTGCCTGCATAGCCAACATATGATATAACTTACTCCTCTGTAGCATAGACATGTACTGTTGACCAAAAACAATTAAAACCACATCAGTGTTGCACTGGGTTACTGCCATTACCACAGACACTAAAGTTTAATTCATGTAGGAGCCATACAACAACATTCTGCTGGGGCCAAGGGCTACTTAGCTGGCAGAGAGACACAGCGTGGATCGCCTACAACATATATTGTATGAACTTACATGTGCCATTAATATGCCAAATCAATGTTTTGTGCATTTTCAGACATATTTATATCATATTACATTATATTATATTATCATAATAATAAAATCAAATAATAATAAAATAAATTAATAAATACTAGAAACATCCAAAATATTATCAAACAATAATAAGCTCAGCGTTACTTCAATCAGAAAGACTATCTTAATGTTCAGTCATTCACAATTCTATCTCTCCCCACTTCTTAATCAACTGTCAGTAATTACTTCTTCAGTTAAACCAAACACATTTTTCCGAGATTAAATCAAACAATCATGCCGTTGCTGTCAAACTTTAAATCTGCCTCTCCTCTCCCATCCTGCACCTCATTCACCCCCAGTTCATCAGCGCCCAGGTTAAGCTCAGCAACTCATCACATCCAGATCTTCAGCAATCATCTTCATCCCATCACCACCACAAGCATCTTCAATGAACATGATCGCCAAAGACTCATATTTTTTTCACATGACAATAAAAATACGATAATTAAATTAAAAAAAATAATGATTGAACTGTGCACAGTTCCAGTCTGGCACTGATCTTCTCCAAGGTTTGTTCAACTACAACAAAATACTGTTCGCTGCTTTCATCCAAATTGCAATATGGCAATAACCAACCTTCTCTTGCCATTTTGGTGCCTGACTCCCACCTGGACCACTTCACTTCAATCTCCTCTTTCAGTCCATTATCACAACAGGCAACACATGGCTGAGCTAAAATAATGGTAAAGGATACTTCTGCTTCAGACTCAGGATGACAGAATTGTGCATGTGCACATAAGCACATGAGAGGTGAAGCACGGCACGAATGCTATCCTGCAAGTCAGAGGGCCCTATACAATAACAAGACTCTACATTGCATGAGTGTCAGTGAGCAAGACACTAAAGCTCTATCATGAACTCAATACTGCAGTAAATCGATTGCTCCAACCGCTTGAAGGACAAACAAACAGACAAAAGCTTACACACTTACATTCTCACATAATGCCTAAACATAAATGCTACAGTTCACACATAAAGACACACCAACCACAACAACCCACACGTTAAAACAGAACATTAACGCTGAACAATTCATATGGACAACTTCAATGCAAATGGTTGTGAATATTTACTGTAAGCATTTGTGTGTCATTCTTCATACAAGCATAAAATCCTTGAATACATATTTGGTATAACTGGTACCTGGTTGTAGAGAG
The DNA here is from genome assembly GCA_900302685.1 of Spondyliosoma cantharus. Taxonomy (NCBI): domain Eukaryota; kingdom Metazoa; phylum Chordata; class Actinopteri; order Spariformes; family Sparidae; genus Spondyliosoma; species Spondyliosoma cantharus. The sequence goes on from OMLP01001259.1 coordinate 81,153, forward strand.
CACACACATGCAGGGCTGTGTTTCCAGATGCATTCTGGGCGCTCATGTCAGCTCCATAAAACAGTAGGTGCTCCAGGTGCTGCACATGTCCATAGCGGCATGCCTGAAAGGAGAGATTCACACATTTACTTTATTTTGTTATTCTTTTTGAATTAACTCTCTTTGACCTACTACGTCATATTTGTTGCACTGGAGAGGAACAAAAAATAAGGTTTATAAAAGCCTCCAAGCTTGATTTTAACTGGAGACAGAGTCCGAGTCAGTGGCACATTGTGTTTTTGTGCTTCTCAAACAATCATGAGTTCAGCAGTGGTCCTCCTCTGTCTCTGCATGTGTTGCCAAATCTGTTATTTTTCTATGTAACCTGCCTCTTTCCTTTGCCACAAGATGCAATAGAGCAGTGATCACAGAGGTATAGCTTGAGTATGCTCAAACACAAAAGGCAGCCCAAATTCTTTTTTTTTTTCTTTTTTTTTTTAACTGAAACAGGTACACCTCAGAAATGTTAAAATCACTGAATCTTTTATTGCTTTTCCTTGGGCTAATTCTCCTCATTCATGTTCTTAAAAGTCTCTAAAAGCTGGAGAAAACCTTGTTTGTATCACCTGAGGCTAATTGTGAATCTAGGTATGAGTAAGAATGATTCTAACAAGAGTGATGCCTTTTCACAACTTCTGTGTTTCACGGATAACTCACATAACTGTAAGCAATAAACTTTTCAGCTGATCTCTATCTCCTCTCTCTTTTATCCCTCCTACTCTGTGGTTTTGTCCTGTGTCATTGACAAAGAAGCACATCGACTCTCCCCAGCAATTGTTTTCTCGCGCTTGTGTTCTGTCTCGCTAAGGGTGTTTGACAGCAGTGAGACAGTGCACAAATGATGCTGGGATTGTTTTTGGTTATCAGACCTTCAGCAGTGTAGCCTATTGTACATGGAATATGTATACCACTAGAATACTAATGCTGAAGGGGACAAAGAGAAAAGGGAGAGACGAGACGAAAAGGTGATGAAAGAAATTAAATGGGGAGAAAATACGGATAACTGAAGGACTACTGGACTTAATGCAGAGTATCTTGAATTTAAAAGAAACATCATTGGATTCAGTGTTGAACTATCACTCCTTCCATTTAAATCCCTTAATGTACCTACACACTGAAAGGGCTTATAGTTTACTCTCTCTCAGTGTATGTCTTCATTCATGCTGCCCACAGTCATACATGAGCATGCTTTAGTGAAAGCTGAATGGATATGGTGTGTGATAGAAACAGTGTGCTAAGACACCCACAGACGAGACACCAAAGTCCAACAAGTGGGCTTCATGCAAGAATATCTGTATGAACAATAACCTTAAATTTCTTTGTTCCTAGTTGAATTCACCAAACACTCTTAAGTACATAAACATAAATCTCTAATTTCAGATTGAAGATTGCTACCTGTTCAGGACAGGAACTTGCCTAACTTTACTCAAATTGGCATATAAGGCTGTTTCTCCTCTGTGTGTGGGGAAGTTTCATTCACAAATAAGATATACAGGAGAAGAAAGAAGAATTTCACCCTGCACCCTGCTGTCAGACATCAGCAGACAAACCCATAACAAATTGAACAGTGTCAGTAGTCTTTTGGAAGATTTTCTAAATAATAAAATATCAATAGTACAGCTGCCATATTTCCACGAACATAAATAGGGAGGTTATATGGTAAAATATGTATTTTTAAAGCAAAGTGGTCCATGACTAATAGAAGAGGCGGTCAAGGGAAGGTCAGTCACAGAGTAATCCTAACCTTTTTAGACAGTAGACAGAATATATTAGTGTTGCTGATAGAGGTGTGACGAGATCTCATGCCACAATATCAAAACGTTGAGGTGAAAAGCTGGCACTTATTTGTGTGGCAGCATTTTGAGCACCCAGTAGAAACAGTAAATGCCGACAAAGTAAACTAAGTCATCTCAGCTAGCCAATAAAGTTGTAAAGTTACATCACTACCTCTTCTCACGCTTTGAATTGTGGGTGGACATTAGGCTACTTATGTTCGGAGATATGTTGTCGGGAAGCAGAGATCAGCAGTGATTGAGAAAATAAACACCACCACATTTTCAAAGCAGACATTTTGAGGCTTCTCACTTCAATCTGAATCGTGAGGCTCGTGAAAATTCACACCTTTATCATAACTGGCACAAATCTGTATGCATGAGACTATATATTGTCAAGTACTAATGTGCCTCTATTTGAGTCTCCAATGAACTTGCATTTTAAGTGAAAAACAACGCATAGGTTACCGTAGTTCACCAGTAACTGATAGGTTTAATTTAAACTTCTGGATACATTTAGTCCCTGTTTGACTACAACGCTCAGCTGATCGTCTCTCAGGAAAAAACAACTGCTTGTGAACTTTCATCCTGCTTATAATTACTTCACAGTAACAATAATAACAAAACCTTGAGATGAACTGCACAGGGCTGATAATACAGCGTAGCTATGAAAGAGAGAATAACAGATGAAAGATGAACTTGGTGGGAACAAGTGAGTAATGACTGTCTGCTGCAGGAGACAGCCAAATATTTACATGGGGCCTCTTTTGCACTTTAATTTGCAAAGTTTTTCCTGCTCCTCAGTTCTGAAAAGTTATCATATTTACAGTTGTAACAGATACAATAGTACAGATAAAATAAAAATGGAGAATACTCAAGAAGGTTTGCATACAAATATGCCACAGTAAGTGTTCAACATTAAGATTTGCTTGATTCCCCTTCAAAATGTTGCCATTCGACATTCCTCAACACTTATTCATATTCAGTATCAGCAACAGAAGTCAGCAGTGTGTTTGCTTCCATTTACAGTACAGGGACCTTCAGACCTCCAGTGTATTTCTGCCACTGCTGCGATATAAGCTTAAAAGCCCTGACACAAACAAAAAGTGCATGTAGGCACTAGCCTCCATTATGTTTACAGACTAGGACATGCCTTCAAGCTGTTTTTTGTATAAACTGCACATAAAACATTCTTTGTGACTTTTCAAACTGCCATGTACTGTAATGGATTACATACAGCTATAGCAACAGTAAAAGGAGAAACTTTGGAGGTATCAATGAAATTGTGTCAGTAATTATTATCCAACCCTGAGCAGCCCTTAAAATTAAATTAAATTAAAAGAGCAGACTGATGTGGGTGTCCAATCATTTAGACAGGAGAAGGAAAAAATACTTATTTCCTTTCCTGGCTGGAGCTTACAACCAGCACATGACCCCCCAAAAGGGTTTAACCACCTCAAAAGAAACCTGAACCTGAGGAAAACCCAAAAATCCCTTCAATGAACCTCTGAAAATCATATGAAACCTGCACATGCATTTGTATTCTGCACACAACTTTTATGTGTGTGTGTGTGTGTGTGTGTGCCAGTGTGTATTACCTGGTGTATTTCCTGCCAGCCATTCTCATCCACACAGCCGACCTGTGCATGATCATGCAGCAGCAGCTCACAGCAGTAGGGGTCTCCTCCAACCATCGAGCTGTGATAGAGGGGAGTCAACCCCCTACTGTCTTTATAGTCAGGTGATGCACCCAAGTCCAACAGCGTCTAGTGGGAGAAGAAGGTTACAGGGGGGAAATAACATAATATTTGTAAAATATTTGTACTATTATAGATTTGATTTGAACAGATTAGCTAGAGTATGACCTTTCATAGGCTTACTATACCAACAGCAACAACAGCTTATGTATGTTATATGGCTCTGTGACATTGAATATGTGGGCAATGACAATGACTGAGGGGAAATAACACATTTCCAATTTCAACAGTTCTGGCGCAACAGGAAATCTATTATATGACTCATGAAAATCCTTTCATTTAGGGTACAAGCCTCCTCAAACCAGAGACATGCAAGGCCATTCAGTGATTATGCCAGCCCATTCAAAGCGGGCATGTTAAGCCTCATGTATTTAGTAATTGCTCAAGCGCTCTCTGTACTCAATACCTCGAGCACCCTCTGCCACAGACTGCCTGCCTGCAAACTTCCCAGAGGGAAAGTTTGCAAGCAGGCAATTGTTATGGCAAAAGAAATAAAAGAGATGACTCAGCTTTCTGGTATTGTATATGTGTTTGTATTCGAGTGTGTGTTTGTTATACTCACGATAAGCGCTGTATGGTTCTTGCTGCGCACAGCCTTGTGTAGGGCAGTAATGCCATCTTTTGTTCTGAAGTCCAGATGTGCCCCTCCACTCTTCAGCACCTTGATGAGCTCTGCACATCCTTCCAGCTGTGCTGCCAGCGTTAGAGGACATTCTGTAAAATCCAAGGATGAGCAAGAAAACAATATCAAAAATCCTCTTATTTACAGTGGCATTACTGTGCATACTTCTTAGAAAATGAATATGTCAGTAACTGAACACACACACTGCCCACTATGGTTCTTAAAATTCTCAGTGACTCTGCATCAGAATATCTGCTTTGGCCACTGTGATTGTCAGCCTCCAGTTTATTTAAGTGGTTGCTTGCTGTTGGTGTTAAACCAACGTATTCTAATGTTCCCTTCGCTTCACAGCTTCTCAGTCAAACTACAGGTCACCCAACAGGGAAATCTTCTTTATGGCTGGACAAACATTTGCATAAACGTGAGGAGATTAGCGAAGAGCGTAATCCAGCTTTGCCCAGCGTGCAGATGGCTTATTTCAGAAAATCCATACATGGTCATTTTGTGGTGAAGACAGAAAGAGAGAGAAAAAAGCATGAGAGAAAAGACAAATCAAGGTTAAATAATGATAATGAGTTAACTAGAGCAGGGTAGGGATGGGATATTTCTTAGTACAGACTTCTTCACCTCCTGTGTCTGGATCATGGAAGTTGGGGTCCAGGCCTTTTTCCAGGAACCTTGAGATCTTTTCAGTGTTCCTCTGCTGCACATACTCCATAAACTTCTTCAGGTTTGCCTAATGGAGGGAGACAAGGGACAGGGAGAGGGGGAAGTAGAGGAAGAGACAGCTGTGATTGGGTGATGTAAGACTCATGTGGATGGGGCCGTTTAATAATGCAGTACAGAGATGAAAGCTAAAGTCGGTGCTCTCTCCTTCTCTGTTTGAAGGTTTTATTTCTGCTCTATCATGCCAACCAAATGGACCGTGTGCAGTAGATATATGTGCTATAATAGGATGGACCCAAAGAGACAGGAGTAGAGCTGCAAAGTAACACCAAAATGAAGACCTTTCCTTTGGAGATTAGTGCCAAGAAAATTAGATTCTGAGGGGAAGAGCTCATTGAGAGTTCAAATATAATGGTGATAATATCGTACTGTACCTGAGAACACTTCTACATCACCGGGTCTAACATTGACTTTTAAAACCATTGTCATAAAACAAGCATAGAAACCGAGCCCAGCAATAATATACACATACACAGATTTAAATCTGTGATTTGGGATTAAAATGATTTATCACCTTTGCTGATGGGTGTAAGACTGGAGAGTACAGAGTGAAAAGTGAAGCTATGAGGGAGGCAAAAGCACTAATATTTCATGATAGATAACTATAGCCTGAAGAATCAGGGCAACAATCTTGGACTATTTGAAACATATAATTAAATCCCAGAATGTATCTAAAACAACAGGAATTATTAAAAAAAATGTACTACACTACAGTTTAATCCTGAACATATATAATATCATTGATAAAATGGATAGCCTGATATGTATCTTGAAGATTGAATTACACAGTATCGGCAGTCTTGCAAATGAGCTTCAAAGAGAACTTTCATTACTATTGCATTCACTCAAGGTTTCTCAGTAATTATGTAACATCCACATGTTCAAAAGCCTCAAGACACATACACACACTTCATTCTACATGTCTTAATCATTTAGCGCACAGCATTTAATGTAACAAACATAAACACAGACATACAAACAGTCACGTGCAAGAATGCGAACAAAATGCAGCGGCCATTTCGACACTCACCATGTGCGGCATCATATACTGTATGTCCCTCGTTCTGAAAAGTCACACTCACTACAAGACCTTTCGAAATTCACATCACACACCCCCTTTCTCTTCACGAGTCATCTGCACCCTGCTTGCCTCTACGAGCCTGCCTCACACCGACATGCTGCGCAGAGCTGCCGACCGTCACTCTCACCATCTCCAAGTCAAACTGAGTGAGAGAAATTCACTTTGGCTTTTTCCTTTTTTTCCTGGGTGTTCTGTGAGGCAGTTGTTATGGTGATGGGACACAAAGACAGCTCTGGCAGCCAATGTACACATGAGTGGGAAGAGCATTGAGTTTGTGAGTGCGAGTGTGGCTGTGTGTATGTGTGTCCTGCATGATGCCTAAAGATGAGGCTCAGGGACGATTTGCAACTGATCAGCTGGATGTGATGTGTGTTTTATTGCCTGTTGAACAGAGGGTTTTGTTTACTCTCTTAATAATAAAGTCTTGATAGTTTCTCCCTCTCGCTATCTTTTTTCTCTGCAACACACACACACACACACACACACACACAGTGACAGCTGATCAGATTAAGATCCAAAGCTCTATGCAGAACTGGTTCAGTCAATAAACACAATCCGTCCGTATTTTTGCAAGTATGTGCAAATGTAAATGTAAATGTAATTTGCCAAGAAAATGACAAAACATTTTCATAACATTTATTACAACATCCACAAAAATATTTTTTACACAAATTTAAAAATAATCCTAAACAGTAAAATATAAAATGACCTAATTTTACTTGTATTTCAAACCCGCCAATCTAAGTTCTCATAAATAGGTAAGACAGTGTTACAGTTTATAATTCAAGCTCAGAAACATTTCTTAAATTGCCTTGATTTTATCCTTTGGCAATATCAAAAAATCCAAACTTTAATCTCTGCACCTCTTTCATGTCTCCTCTTTTAGCAATTCTCTTTCTTCCTGACTTAGTCAAAAACTCCCTGTCATGTTCCCACCACGAACAAAATATTGTGGAAAAGCCTTCAGCTGGTACAGAGAGATGAGTGTGGATCATTTTGTTTCAGCCATCTTTGGACTCACTACCTATTACTTTTAGTAGCATCAACTTAACAGTAGAGAGGTGTGTATTTTGCATTTTCATTTTCATTCATCATCCAAGCCTGCGCATGCACACACGGCTGGTAGGAAAAAATCCTCTTCCACAATTCATAAATTGCTTGTGAGATACTTCAATAAAACATTTTAAAGAAGGAAAATTAAGTAGTACTCAGACAGTCAGCATTTTATCCATTCATTTGCAAAGTTTCATTCAAATATGAATGTGACTACTGTGCCTCAGAGGCTTTCATGTGGTAGGTTATTCACTATTCTGGGTGTGGTATTCTTTCTGATGTTTTCCTTTTTAAATAATCTTATAATGACAGAAACAGAATTAGGGGCCAGATAATGAACACAGCAAATATTGCAAATTACCTTCCATAAAATATTTGTGGGACCAGTGATATTATCTTTGATAGTGTATGTTCTTTAAATGTCAATAAAAAATTTCAAAAATCAAAATAATTACCAATATAATCTTAAGCAAAATTCCTGGAATTTGGTCAAGTGAATATAAATAATTAATCACTCAAGTTCTTCAGAATCACAACTTGATTAGACTTGATGGACTACACAGCAGGGGTCATCGACTAAATTTGTCCAAAGGCCAGAATTTTTAAAAGCAGACACTCGGGACAGGGTCAGGACTTTAAATTAAAAAAAGGCTAATTAGCCTCTTATGACTTAATATTTTTACTTGCTTACAAAATTATTGATTCATTTTCAAATTTTATATCAGTTTAAGCAGACTCCTGAAAAACATGGGAAATCCATAGTGATAACTACAGTCGGTAGCCTGCTCTCAGACAATCGTCAAGGAGACAGTGCTCACTACTAAACCCACAGTTCAACTGCCAATGACTGAGTTCTTATGCCGACAAGAAAAACTTCTCCTCTGGATCCAAGCAAGCAAACAAATATCCACAGTTTGAGACTCAATACAATAATGGGCCAACAAAAATAAACCAAAGAGATACCTCTTGCATTGAATACACAAGCCTTGTGATTCTCTGACAACTCTGGAGTTCCCTCCTGTAGTCCAACCAGCGCACTGCTGTCAACTAATGTCAAAGTAATGACCAGCCTGAGACACCAGCAGCAGAAAATAATCTGAATTTGTAGACAGCTGAATTGTGAATCACAGCATTTTTGGATCATTGTCAGGGGTTGGCAAGCTAATCACGATCACTCTCCGGATGGACTGGCCGTGGTCAGTAATGACAGATATAAGCATTTTCTGAAATCGTAAATATTCTGCATGCCAGACTGGAAGAATTGGCGGGCTGGATGGTGCCGTGGGCTGCAAATTGACATTCACTGCTGCTTTCCTAGGTGTATGAGGTAGAATGTTGTTGGCATGTAGGATTGTCTGGCAGTCAGCCCTGTCTGTACCAGCATGCCAACCTGCCTCAAACCACTAAATAAAGGAAGTTCTAACCCACTAACACAGAAATGTATATCAATAGTAACAGACAGTAGGGGAGTGGGTGTGTTTGTGCACTGGTGAAGCCATATTGTCGGCAACTATTGCCATATAAAGACACAAATCTGGCTTAGGCATAGTCACTGGATGTACAACACATGCTCCTTATTTTGTTTAGTACAAAACTATTTTTTATTACCAGCCTTAAACTTCCCTTCTGGGCTGTCCCTAACCTTACAAGCAGTAAAAACGACAGATGTTCACTGCATGAACAGTTTCTAGAACTTCAACTATTTGTAGATTGATCTTTTACACAATCAAGAATTTATTTCCAACCATTTTTTAAATCAATTAAAGCTGCTGTCTGAGATTTTTTTGTGTGAAATAGCTCTCTATTCCAACAGTATTCACTGTTTCATTGTGTTTGGTCAGTACTTCATGTCTCTCCTCCCATGCTGATGCAGTAAAAATGAAAAGACATTTTCCTGTATCCCCGCCCCACTTATCCAATCAGGACAGGGAACTCCATGGAGAGGCAGTCCTGACTGCTCATGAACGTGCAAAGAGCAAGGTCCTCCTGTTGCTGCTGTGTCTGGTTTTACTGTTACAAGTTCATGTGGTGACGTAGAAAGGATGGAGGGGATTACTAGCTGCAAAACAGACAGGAAGTTAGCTAAAATGACAGCGCTTACAGCTGCTTTAATTGTTTCAGGCTTTTTATGGACATATTTTTCAGGAGAACATTTTACATTATTCAATGAAAACTATACAATTTCACATAATTTTGGACCCTTAGTTACAGAGCAGATACATAAACACAAACCAGAAAGCTTAATTGAAGTTAAAGAAGTGCACTAGGGGCTAACTGAAACCATAAGATCTGGGAAAAGTCATTGTGTCAGTCAAAGCAGCTTGGGTGCTGCAAATAAGCCTTATATGTAGGGAAACATTATTCAAAAAAAAGAGAGACCTGTGCATGATTATGATTATTATGAACAAGTGGACACACGGAGGAACAAGAGAGTCCCTCTGCATTAACATACCTCTTGTATGTTAATGCAGAGGGAAAGCTCAGTCTAGATAAAAGAAAGCACAAAAGAAATCTGCATTCTTCAAAAGGCCAAAGATCTGATTCATCACAGATAGATAAAGCCCTTCAGTCACATCCTGAAATATAGAACTGCTGCAGAAAGAACACCACATGAATCCAGTTTTCCTTAAGAATAAAATATGTACTCTTAGTCACTCCATACCAATTTTGTCCAATGAAGGTGCAGACAGAAGCCATTCAGTGATGATTACCAATATCGCAGGAAAATCTCAGGCAGCTGATACTTGTCTGTCATCCTCAAAAAGAGGTCACGACAAAAGTCTCAGTCTCACAGGCAATATGCACAAGCTCATGACCAAAGTCACACAAAGGTTTTAAACAGCAAACCAATACTCCATTACCTGCTACTGCTCACTACTATCATATGATTAGTTTATGGTTTGTTTCCTCCTATTATTTGTTTTTCTCATTTCATGTGTCTTCCTCTGCCACGATTAATCAGTTTGATGTTATGACAGTACGACAGAGTCTAATCTTCTATCTATCTCATAGCAATCCCACAGTTTGCACGCTTTAACATTAAGCGTTATTAAAAGGATTGCAGTGAGTACGCAGATTAAAACATACAGATATTTACTCATTAGTGGTACTCATCTAGACCCAAATCCTTGAATAAAAGTTTGACTGCTGGTGTTTGTAGCTTCTGTACACAGACTACTGTCATGAGGATGGGGTAACCCTGCTGTGCTGGATTGAGAAAAAGGAAAGGGAAAACAAACAAAGAAGAGAGGAGAGGAAGAGAGAAAGCAAAGGAGCAAAGAAAGATAGTGTTTCATCTCAGTGCAGGCAAAGCAAGAAACAGCAGCAATAATCAACTCCTAGAATCTGTGGCAATCTACCAAGAAAAACAGTCTGCAGATTCAGTTTGATGCTCGGCACAATGTTACCTCGCCTGCTCTACATACGATTAAAAATGACTCCTCAAGAGCACCATTTGATTTGTTTTGTCTTTGATTTGGATATGATTTTAGTCTCTGCACATCTCTTTCACAGATAGCTGCAAAATCCTTGTGCTACTACAAGTGGAAATGTCCAGAAAATAATCTGAAAAGAATTATGCCAAACAGAGAATATTAATATGTCCTCTGAACTCTAATATCAATGCTGACTTCACGTTCATTCTATGAGACCCGCCCACCCAGAAATGACAGTTCACCGTAGTATATAACAGCAGCTGACTTTTTAGCCAGCAGTCAGGGAAGCTCCTGATATTGCGAAATAGCTTTGTTATTTGTATTCTGGATTTAAGTGCTTAGCATTGTCCTCAGAATAACACCTGCAGGACCCCTGACTAAGTCTGACCTGCCCGACTTCTTTTTAGAAAATTGGCAAATTTTGAAATATGTCCTGAACACTATGCAGTAACCTGTAAAGGATCACACATCAGTGGCAGAAAATGAGTGGAAGAGCTACTCCAGTTAGCAGGACAAAGCGGATAAAGGTTCCTTCTTTTAGTCCAGTACCCTGAGGAGGCTCTTGTCTCCTCCACCACTAAGGGGGGATTATCTGCCACTACCTGATAAAAGCCTGGGTAGGAGGCCAGAAATTACAGAGACAACACGACTCGCCCCAGCTTCCCTTGCTGACTTCCCTGCCTCTTTAGCTCAGTGTGTTCTGCAGCTATTCTCCCTTGGTTTTTGCATTAGCTTTATAAAAGGGGGTGCACATTTAACATCCTGTTCAATAGCTCATGTGCATCCATGTGTGATCCATACAGCATGAACCTATGTGTGTCAGACACTTTCACTGCCCTACATTTACACTTATTACCACATGGCTACATAGCCCGTGGTCCCTCACAGCTGGCCTACAGTACGCTGTGCCATGGTTGAGTAGTAATTACAATGCTCACCAACATGATCATATACTGGCCTAGTGTGAGCTGGCCCGTGAAACACACACATGTTCTAAAGCGTAACAACTTCTTAGGCAATAAACACAGCGAGCCAGTGCAATGGGACATCAAGCTCTGGGGATCGTCAGCCATAAGGATGATATGAGCATAGCTTAAACAGTTTGGAAAGAGCAGAGGGCTAAAGTGGACGAGGAAGGAATGATTTAACTTGTAAAAACAGAGTCCTGCTGCATCGTGGTGACGGATAGATATGACAGAAGATATTCCCAGATTCTCATCAAGGCCTATTGCCTGTGCCTACATGTCACATGTGTTTAAAGCCCATGATAAGGAGTTCAAATTACTATACTGTCAGCCCAGTCAGCAGAATAAAATATTCAACATTAAACTTCTGCACACCAAGTTCACGTTATATTTACACAAGCTGACTTTCACGTGAAGAAATGGAAGGAATGGGGATTGTGTTATAGCTGGGTGAGACTGCCGCCAAGACAGAGACCAATTTTTCAGGTGTTTCAAAATGTGTTAGTGTGAAACCACTGCTGTACTTTAAATGAGAAATTGGGATATCTCCAGGCAAGTTTGTGGCAACAAAACCAGGTTTTACAAGCCAAAATATGATCTTTTCCTGTCCCTAACCAAGTGACCAGAAAAATGTAAAATAAACAAATGTGAAGTTGTAACATAAAGAAATGTAAAGTTTAAACATGTACTTGGTCTGCTGAAACGTACAATGCCAACATTTATTCTGCTGAATGGGTTGACACTGCTTAGTGAATTTGAGCATTTGATAGCAAAATCTCCAGCCATTAATAACAAAGCAGCCTCTAAAACTAAAAAACTGTCTGTGATCTCAGTATTTACAAAAGCAACTCCCGGATATGTTTGTGCCTCCAAATCTTCAGGTAGACCTTGACAGCTTCAAGCTGTCATTTTTGTGTTGTGAAACCTGTTAGGATGCCAAGTGACTCTTCTTTTCAGCCTGTCTGACAGTGATGTGGAAAACAGTTGTGACACTGACTGACAGTCTGTTAAATCATACCCAACAGTGTCACTGATGAGCAGAACAGCTGAAACTGTTGAGGTCAATTTGCTTCAATTAATTACGTGCAAGCAATGAATTAATAGATAAATGTGTAGGAGGTTCTGTACATATACAATTACAATCATTACCGAGCAGAGATTCAGTCCATCAATTTTATCCTACCAAAAGCATTAGCTGACTATGTTTGACTGTATGAAATACAGTTGCTCACACTACAGACAGTGGCATCAACATCACTGCTTATTCTTTTGTGTAGTAACGTTAGTAAATACAACATCCTTATCTAGCACAGAGTGTTCCTGATTCTCTGTCTGTGCTTTGTTGACAGTCACTTATATAAAGGCTGCAGTGAGAGTGGGCAGGTCTTGACCCCTGTCTCCCAAATGCTTTGTATCGAGGTTGTCCTGCTGCAGGGGCACTGCATTTTAATTAGACGCACAAATCAAGAGGGACACATTTCGCTATTAGGTAGATGCAGAATCTGGCTGTATTTTCATACCCACACTCACACAACAGCTCTAAGCAGCAGTGAGAAAGCAATTTACAACTCTCCTTAGTGATGCACTAATAAACACCTGTGCTAAGTCATACTAAAGTTTTTTTGTATTTCCTTCATTTGTCAAAATAACCAGTATCAACTAAGTTGCACTTGACGTCAGAGGCAAACAGTCAGAGCAGAGACTGTATAGTGAAGCTGATCTACTGCATCTCCAATTTGACTCAAAGTTCACTATGAAAACAGAAGCTCCTCTTTTTAAACCTCCTCTCGCCAGAAGGAAAAAAAAACAGGCAAATGGCTTTGCTAGTTTTATTTGTCAGTATATTCTATAATTCATGGATTTATTGCAGAGTATGAAGGTCTAGAAGCATGTTCCCATTAAAAATGCAACACGATAACATGGTGTGGCAGAAACACAAGGAAATGGGGTCACGTGAGGAGAAGAAATGGAAGGGAGAAGTGCAAAATATAGAATATAGAAGAAGAGAAAAAAGGGTGAAGTTCAGATAATAGAGTGGAGTAGAGCAGGGATCTATTTACAGCTCGTGTTTGTCTTATCCCGTGCCAAAAAGGTTTCTCTTGAATGTCTGCGCAAATAAAAGTCTTACAACAGAATCATCTGACTGAAAGACAGTAGAGTTCTTATGTCATACTGCAATTGACTACAGTAGATGTTACATTAGGTAAACATATTTTATCATACAACAATCAAAGGTGAGTCTATATGATTAGAAATCCTACATGTAGACTTCTTTAGGTCTGAGTTGCAGTTGATAACTCATTCTGTTGAGGTTTGGTTCAAAGTCTGCTGAAACACCAACCCAGCACAGGTAAAATGTCAGTGAGGGTCAGCATATACTGGTAAACAACTATATATGGATAATTTTAAATTCTGCTGCAGTTAATATACAGCAATTTGGCTTGTTTTCTGTCTTTGTTATTGCCGACCATTGTGTGCTCTCTCTGATTCTGAGCCAATCTTATGATCGCAAAATATTGGCTGCATGTCAAACAAGCTCCTGACTGTCTGTCTGATACCATGGCTTTGAGAATCTAAAAGAAACATGTAACATTTGCCAGTGTGTCTTGAGTGTTTGAGGCTTCAGAGAGTATTTTGCATTCCATACAACAATGATCTATTGGATGCAAGAGTGGGCAAGATTTAATTATAAACAGTAAACAGTAATTACAGCATAAACATACTTCTTGCCAATAAATATAGTTAAGAGCCTCTGGTAAAGTGTTTCAATTGAGAAACAACCGATCATCATCAAACAAATCTCTTTCAATGCTTGGACAGCTCTTGTCTCAATGATGCCAGTATCTACAGATGCCAGTGTCTTTAAGAAAACAAATAATGCTACGAATACTATCTTTTGGAAGGTTATTACTTTGATTTGGAAACATGTTCATTTCTCTCTATGGTTCTGGGGCCATAATTTGTGGAAGTGTGCTGTATTATGTAGAGCTAAATCAACACTATTAAAGTAGCTATAAGATTGTTAGTTTAAAAAACTGAAAAATGTACTAAATGTATCACAAAATGTGAAGAAATAACAGTTTTGACCTTAGATCAAAGACTTGATGTATTGCGCAGGTATGTACAAAAGTTAGCACGCTGACAACCTTGTCTCTGCCTGTCCTGTCTCCAAAGACCGCTTTATACCTCAAGCGGTGATAGTGAGTCACCGTAGCACCCAGTCAGCCCTCAGTCCAACATGAGACGACTAAAAAGTAGCACCCAGAGGGCAGGAAACCATGTTCAGCAGCAGAGAATCAAGTAACAGAAATAGAGGCAGAACAAGAGTTTTTGTCATCATTGGCGTTGCTGGAGACAAATAAACGTACATACTGCTCGTTTAAGTTTTGTAATGTATTTCTTCCAGTTGTTTTGTATTGTTATATATATCTATCTGTGTATTCCTGTGTATCATAGGCATTGGTACAGCACTGTTACGGTTGTAAGCTCTGGGTTTTCAGGCTCCATTGATAGTGTGATATAAAGTGCAGTCATTAGCTCTGTGACCATGCGCTGAACAGAAGCCAATTTGCTGCCCGCCTGACAAAACATAGCAGACAACAGAACACTCCACACCCAACAACACTGAACGCAACTTAAGACTCGTGGTCAGTAAAGGTGTTCAAATAACTGTTATCCTACGCATTTTGGAGCTTGTACATCTATGTAAACAGGGTAGGAGAATATGTAGAGGTTTGGTCACAGATTTGTTTGCAGAAGTCTTTTGTGGATGTGTCATTGAGGGTCACCACACTCTTTGCTTTCCACTCTACGCTGATCAAATTATCACAGCAAAACACTGGCTCTGTCCATTTCTGTTTTGATAAAGCTTCACACATGGATTTGTGTTCCTGTAGGATTTGGGGGGGGGGTTGGGACTAACCCATCAGAAATGTATGTGTTGAGTATAAAACACTGTAGAGATAAAGATCAAAACCTTGAGTTTGCTGCAGTACAAACATTCTTGAATGCAACTTTTGAGTGACAAATGGAAGCATCTTACTGTGCTAGCAACAAACTGAGGCTTTGTACGAGCCACAATAATGACTGTAACAAACTGAGCATATGGACGGGCAACAAAGAAGTGGTGTAGGAGAGGGTTCTAAGGATGGTTTCAGACCCTTTATTTTTTGCAGTGAATCTCTGTTGCGATTTACTATTGTAAATCCAAGTTGACTGCTGCTGCAATTACTCACAAGGGATCAACTTTTCAGAGACACTTTTGCCGTCTTAACTACAACTGACATTACATTTTGCTGGCAGATTCAGCAAATCTGTTGAATAAAAGAACAAATTAATTAACCCTCTTGGTTTAATGTGGGTGTTTAAGCGCCATTAAAAGACAGAGCTGCTATGTGCCGCTTCACGCCTGTTAGAACAGACTGTTGTTTCTTTGTTGTGCTTCAGCTGTGGTTATCTATAAGCAACACTGCCTATATTTATGTCTGTTGGACCTCAGCCCACAACACGTTTGTCTGAGGGAGGGAGAGCTAAGTAATCTCCGATATCCATACCTAACAGGCTTAAAGTGTAATGCTCTCAGCTACAAAAAGACCAATCTACTGTATGACAGAGTGTGGACTTGATCCCGAGGAATAGGATTTTCTGTGAGGGGAATCTTCAACCTTTACTGTATAGCAGCAAATAAATCTCAGTAATTTGATACACCCTTGAGCTTAGGGGGAGACTAACGCCACATGAAAAAGCACTAGAGGCTTGAGGATAAAATTTATTGGACTCATTGGACACACAAACGTGCACACACGCACACATACACGTACAATTATACTTACTGATTTATAATTTAGCACACTAAACACACATTTTATTTATGAGGCCTAAGTGCAGTAAAAAAAAAAAAAAAAAAAAAAAAAACTCACCACATTCAGCGATGGTGGCGCTGTTACTATAGCAACAGCATCTAGCACATCATTGACCATAAATGTTTTTGGGTACGTGCAATTCAATTGTACACCAGAAGATTTAGAAAGATCTCACAGCTTGTTTGGTTCACAGGACACAGTCATTATCGTAATAGCCGTAAAGCATGTTCTAAATAACTTGCTCCCTACTCTGTCCCTCCCTGTTCATGTAGGGGGCACCCAATCTTTTTATTGATGACTTATGAAGGGTAATAGAAAACAGATAAAGGGCAAAAAAGAAAAAACACAAAAAACCCTCTCTGCATTCTAGCTTAAAGCCAGCCTTTACCTGGACCCATGCCATCTGCTGACAAAGCATGGACATGCCAGTATGATGACCCTACTATGAGGGCTATCTCTGTTTGTAACATAATAAGACAGACAAATTGATGATCTGATCCCATCCCTCAAATATGGAACATGTGAAGACAGTCTTCACAAAATGCTCATCTGATATGATCAGTAACTTTCTGTTGATCTCAAATCTGTGTCATTCATACACCTAACATTAATGAAATCGGCAGTGGTACTCATCTGAAGCACACATGCATGTCAAAGTGGATGTCTGGATTGCACTTAAAAATTCTGCTATAAACATTAAAAATCAACGTCTTTCTGTGTCACAACATTGAATTGTGTCAACTTGAAATATTGCAAATGCCGAGCAACAAACTTTCATAGGAAGTCCAGAAAATACAAAGCTGGCAAACAAACAAACACCACAAACAACAAGTTGCTCTACATACCTTTCTCTACAGGTCTCTAAATAAGTATAAATAACCTGTGACAGTAACCTGCATGTACTCATTTTAGCAGAAGTGTGTTGTGTCTAACCTCTGTGGCCCGGCTCCTCGGAGCTCTCTCTGAACGCAGCAGCATGGTGCCTCCTGAGAAATCCTTTTCAGAAGCACTGGAAAAATGTGTTTTAGCTCTGTATAAAACCTAGTATTCCTCTTGATGAACTACAGTTTGGGCAGGCAGGACAGTGTGAGCTAGCTCTGACAGGGTTGGCTAAAGGCCGGAACAAAGCATGCCACGGCCTCTTTCCCACTCATCAACACACCCACAAACACGCAGAGCACCGGCTTATTGTTTGTGGACCCCACAACACATTCTGCTGTACGCTCAACCAATTCCACCCACCTTTCTGGCCACACTGGCAGGCATGGCTTTATCCAGTATTGTCTCTTCCATCAGTACAATTGAGATCTGGCTTATATTTCAACCCATTAATGCAAAAACAGACGGCAGAGGCATAAACAGGAACACACACGTGAAAATATGTGGCAGTGACCACACACACACTCAGGCAACATCTCTTTGAAAGGTACACCATTCATGGGTGTTGCTATAGTGATCTACAGGATCTTATTTTCATGGTGGTGCAGGGTGCGGATCGGGTTGTCACACCAGCAAACTGGCATTTATCCCACAGTACACCCATGAACATAGTGAGAACTTGATAAAGCAGAGGACGAGAAGTCCTGTCAGTTCCGATGAAAGTTGCTCAGTGGCGTATGAAACCAAAAAGTTTGATGAAATTACAAACATAGCTTCCACATTTTAGAGCATGCACACTTGCTCCACCAGCCAAGGTGTCTAACTTCTGTTTGGCCCTAGTCTAACGTGAATAGGGATAAAAATGATATAGGCTCTTCCAGACTTTTTAAATGTTATTGGAGTGAGTAGATGACGTTCTGATATTAAAGTGTATGTATCACAAACAACACCAAACCATGGGGTGCACCTGCCTACAAGGAAGACAACAATATGTGTGTGAAGACTGAGATGGAAAAGTGTATCCAGCTGTATTTTTTGAATGTTTGAAACATGCTGAGTTTCGAGATGGATGAGAGATTGATTATGCTGCAGAAATGGTTTCAGAAGTTTCTTTGGATAATACTGTATCATTTATTTCTCTCTGCGCCACTATCAAAAGTTCATTGTTACCACCATGAATGTAAGCTGACCAGGTGTGGATCAAAACAACATCATCACAGCCACAGTTTCTACATGGGGTGGATGATACTAAAAGATAGATTCTGGGTTGAGTAATGATTAAAAGTCAGTGTGCAGTCCAAGTTTTAGACCATAAATCTGTCACATGAAATATGACACTAGAGCTCTCTTGTTGTGTGTATGCATGACTCTGTGTTTTTGTGTGTTTGTGTTTATAGGCAGGGTGGGTTGGGAGTATGAGGGGAATGCATGCTGTCATCAGAATCAAGTCGAGTCTAGAGAAAGAAAGAGCTGAATCAGGTCCAGTCATGTGCTTTTAGACAGACACGCAAACAGACACCAGCACACCAGCAGGCAGACAGTAGGGGGACACAGCCAGGGGCTGAAACACAACTAAAGAATCCAAAGGTGAACTGTAGCCCGCCAATTAAAACATGTGTCCAAATGCAGCTGAAAATATGGCAAAAATAAACCTCCCATTCATTTGAATCATGGCTGCAAACAGGCTGGGCCAGAGAGCACGAACAGAAGAGGGTAGCCAGCGAGCTCCAGGCTAAGCGAGCGGGTATGTGGGTAGTGTATTTATTCAGCCAGATGATTATTAGAACTCTATTGTACTTTATGCCTCTGGCACCCTATTCTGCAGTCATCTATTCATATTGCCTGACCTAGAATGATGGAGCCTCTTGCTAGTGGGATGTGGAGCAAGAGCCATACAATGTGTTATTTATTTTTACTGTGAAATGAACTTGTGCAATGGCTTGTAACATCATCAAGGCCAAAATGCAAGTCCAGTTCCAGTTCACTTAAATGGACGGTTGAGTGGATGGAGGCAAAATGCTAGATACTTCTACTTTTTGTCGAAAACAACAATCGTGATCAGAAGTGTCTAAAATGTCCTCTCAGATTTCGGAATGCACGCACAAACAAACCAAACAGCAGACATGATTTTTGCACCGAGGATATGGAGCTTTATGCCAACAATGGTCTTTCGGTTGGGATTACAAAATAAGATAATTTTTTTATTCTCACAGTGAAAGCAGGTGGCTGTGGTGTGCATGAGTGTTATCTATCACAGAAATGTACCATATCACACAGAATGAGGAATGTGTAGGTGACTGCATCCACTATACTGTAGATGTCAGAGGCTGACTGACGGAAAGCAAACTGTTGTCACTGAACCTTTTCCAATATTAGCAATGGTTCTTCTAGGACTCGGACACACAAATTTGTAACCTGACCTCAGCTCCAAATTTGTGAATGTCACCAATTTTGACTTTGAGAATAGAGTCATCATCAAACTGTCCAAAGTGCCACGAATCAATCTGGTTTACATTTTATGGTAAAGAGTTGCTTTGTCTGCATATTCCTACATATCTTTTACTGCACTGACATAATACTTAAAGGTGCACTACATAGTTTTGGGAAATACAGCTTAAAATTTTAATACAGGAAGATCTTAAAAACAAAATAAACAAACTCTCTTCCTTTTCATGCCTCAATAAACAGAACCAACTGACATTAGAGGACAACACAATTTCACACTGCTTGAGTATTCAGTTGTGGAAAAACAACTATTTCTGAGTTTGTATCATTACCTCATTAATACTGTAAATATTAAAAATATGAGTTTAAATTTCTTCTCTAAAAGTACACAGTGCCCCTTTAAAGGGAAATTCTAAACCTGTGTCTGGTCTAGAAGAATTTTACTCTTTAAAAAAAAAAGTCATTCTCTGCAGATTTTCGATAATGTTTTCATACACTTATAATAGCAATCTCACTCTGAAAGTATAAACAAGGCACTTTAATTGGACTT
>OMLP01001259.1:101357-113368 GCA_900302685.1 Spondyliosoma cantharus
TCAAAGTAATGATAATAATAATAATAATAATAATAATAGAAGATTTGAAGAACAGACATCACAAAGCACTTAACAAAAAAAAACAAAAAGCAAACAAAGAGACAGAGCCAGAACAGAAATTAAAAGCAGACAACCAGCTAAAAAAACAAAAAACAAGACAGAAACAACAGAAACAATTCACCCAAAAGCATGTCTACACAAATGTGTCTTTATCTGCCTTTTAAAGGTGTCACTAGTGTCCACAGTCTCAGCTCCACTGGGAGAGTTTTCCAAGGCTTAGGAGCTACATTCTCAAAAGCACCATCTCCTTTTGTCTTAAGCCCAGAGCAAGTAACAGGTAACAAACTGATCAGAGGACCTCAGAGTCTCACATGTGTTAAATGGCAGCAGTAGCTCTTTAATGTAGGCAGGTGCCTGACCAAGCAAGAAGAATTAGATTCTAAATTTGATGAGCAGCCAGTTTGAAGACATAAGGATTGGTATAACATGGGATCTTTAGGTGGACTTAGGGTTAGAAGCTTGGCAGCAGCATGTACAACTTGTAAACCCTTGCAGATTATGTTTCAGCTATTGCAGCCCCACTAGAGCAATCTACTGGACCAGATCCAAAACGGTTTGTACCGATTAGTCATTGACACACCAATGTATGTAAACATAGGGCCCAGGCAATCAAACTTGAATCACAAAACCAAATCAAAAGACTTAACATTAACAGTACGTACAAGCAGAGACACACATAAAGCTTACTAGGGTGTATTATGAATATCCTGAGGCTATAGTTTCTACATGGCCTGGTTTCAGAGCATACTGAAAACAACAGAATCAATTTCTTCTTTCTAATCCGTCTAATCATGTGTCTCTCTTACAAACACACAAACACACACACACCCGTCTTAGTTTGGTTGAAAAAGTAAGAGGGGAGTGGAAGAAGTAAAACATATTACACATAATAAACTCACACAAGACTTGTTTTTGTGGGATATTTTGCAGAATAGATCAGCTCAGGTCAAGCTGCCTGCAGGGCCTAATGTTGACAGCTGCCACCTGCTGAGCCCTCACTG
This sequence comes from Spondyliosoma cantharus, assembly GCA_900302685.1. Taxonomy (NCBI): domain Eukaryota; kingdom Metazoa; phylum Chordata; class Actinopteri; order Spariformes; family Sparidae; genus Spondyliosoma; species Spondyliosoma cantharus. The sequence goes on from OMLP01001259.1 coordinate 102,419, forward strand.
ACTGAGACTGACAGCTCCGAGACTCTCAGCAGAGGTTCACAGAAAATTCTGCGTGTGGCAGTTACTCAGTTTAACAAGTTTACCCAATGTGCCCTAGATATAATGCTGTCTTTTCTGCTCTTAGGAGCTTTGTTTCTCTCCGACACACACACACAAACACACAGAGTGAGGCTGTCTCCATCAGAGAGCATCAAAATGACAGCAATGTGTCACATGCAGAACATTATGATAAAAGACGGTGTCCAGAAGGCAAGCTCTGTCCTAGAGAGTCCCACTGGCATATCCTAACAGACACACTGTCACGTTCATGCATAAACGCATTCTAGTACACACGTGCACCCGCATGTGCGCACGCACACACTTACATACTGTGACTATGTGCCTGCCACAAAAAGACACACAAAAAATATGTTTTCCTTCACTCACCCCGAGATCTAAAGGCAAAACACAACCACACACTCTGGTCACAGCTATCACATCCACACATCCTCTGGCATAATCAGGCATACACATAAATGCACACACACACACACACACACACACACACAGACACACACACAAACAAACACACGCAATGATGCAAGTCCATGGTGAGTAACTGAACCAATGCAGTAAGAAACATTAGCATTCTGTCGGGGTTTCAGACAAGACTGCACCAGCTCTTCACACAGCCAACATGCAGCAGAGCATAACAACAGAACGAAAGCCAGAGAGAGAGAGGAGAAGAGAGAGAGCACAGACAGGTAGGCAGGGATGGGCTTTGGGAGTGTTCGCAAATAATTGGAGATAGGGTATGCAAAGCAGAAAAGCAGAGCAATGACAAAGACATGTTAAAATCAGAGATAATGATAAAAAATTAAATTAAAGAGATGATGAGAGCAATTGGGGTACCTTACTATTGAGTCTGGCCTTCCTGGCTGCTTTTGTTCTTCTTTCCTTTCTTTCAGCTGCTTTTCTTCTGCCCAGAGCGGATCCCATCTCACATACACACAAACACACTCCCTGTCACACGCGCAATCCCGTGGGTCAGCTGCAGTCCCAGTACCAAAACATCATCCACATGGCCATATCCAGTCCCCCCTCCTACTCGTCTCCTCTCCTTCTCCTTCACTACCTCTCGTCTCGTAAAAGTAGCACATGCACACTCACATGGTCACTCACACAAGCACTCACCCCAGCACGGATGCACGCACTGACTCCTGTACTTGCACAGACAGACGGAGAGATGGCAAGGGGTGATTTTGCAGGATGCTGGAGTGAACGGAGAGAGGGTGGGGAAAGAGAGAGCTAGAGAAGCGGGAGGGAAAATAGAGGGAGGAGTGAAAGCGTAAGACAGAGGGAGTGAAAACTGAAAGAGAAAAAAGAGGGGGAGAGTGGGTGCAGTGTGAAAGCGAGGGTAGATATTGATATCCCAAGTGAGGGGAATTAAATAAAAGAAAGAGCGGGAGAGAGGGACGAGTGTAAATCCCTAATAGATGTGAAAATACAGAGGGGATGTTGGTGCAATCTCAGTTGTTACAGCAATGTGCTAAACCAAGTGCTACATGACAGTGGGGGCTTTATGAATATTGACTAATGCTCATGTTTTTGTCTCTCTGTGTTCCTGAAAATCAATGGTTTTTAAATCTAGAAATTGTTTGTACAAATAATCCCAATTACACAACTCACACCTATACAGCACAGAATGTGTGTGAATGTAGTACATCTTCACACATCAACACATCAACAGAGATACATAGATCTCAAATTAGAAACAGCTGAGCCCTCTATACAACTGGGAAAATATATATATATTTTTTCATGTTCCATGTCTCTGCTTGTGTGTGTTCATGTTTTATCGGCAGCTACTGTATGTACATTCCTCTTCTTTTAAGGGGATTATCCATAAGGGGACCTTTGTGTGTGAGGGATTCCCCACTGGAAATATCCTCTATGTGTGTGTGTGTGTGTGTGTGTGTGTGAGTGTGTGTGTGTATTATGCAAAAATCCCACATCAGATTTCATGGTGGTTGCAGTTGCAATAACAGTGCACTGATAGAATGATTTAGGCACCGTACAAATGCTCAGTGGGATCTAGTATCTCAGAATAATATCACACCGACAATGAGCTTCATTCTATGTGTAGCTTCATTGTAAATTGAATATAATGCAGGAATTCCCATTCATAAATACAATGGGCTTTGCAACACAACGCCTCAGTGTAGGAGGAATAGCATTACTCTGCAAAACGCTTATGAACTATGCTTTCCCACACATGTACACAAAAAAAATGTGGCATTATGTCAGCACTGGTTTAGCATGAGAATCATAATGAACAAAATCATTTTATCCAAAAGAACAAATACATATTGTGTATAATTTATCAAAAAGTTCTATGATAATAGCACATATGAAAGGCCCTCGATCCAGCATTGTACATGCTTTGTTGGCTCCGTGGCCACATTACCAAATAGGGCGTCACTAAATGCTTTCTACTACTTTATATGCTTCTTTAGTTTCTTCCACCCCCTCCCCAGCCGCCTCTATGGCCATGAGGCTTTCATTCATAATTGTACTGTATATACATCGCATCAATCTTTTTATCCATCCATCCGGTAATCAGCATACCTACTGTCTATATATCTTTTATAGGCTGCAATGGTTTAAAAGTCCAATAAAACTACTACATTTGTTCTTCAGAATATGTTTGAGGGTCTCCCTACAAGGTCACACACATTAGTACTCTTGATAAATATGACAGCAAGGAACTGTTAATTCCTGGAATGCTGCTCTCATGCAACAGTTCTTAGTGGCAAAGTAGTGTAGTTCATAAAAATTGCGTTTTAAAAAATAGCACAGGTCCTGCTGGTGACTGAACATTAGACATTTAGAGCATCTCTTAACCAACTGAAATTTTTTGGGGTAAATTCAAGTTTTAGATGTTAAACAGTCACTGAGTCAGTTTACGTAAAGCGTCTGAAGAACTACAAATACTAAAGGGGTTTGGATGATTTCCATCACTGGAAGCCCTTTGTCCCACTGCAAGAAGGCCAACCATTCTGCAACCCTTTCTATCACATGGCCAACGTCCTACACTAGGCACCCACACGCACCCTTTTTTCCTCTAAACGTATACAATGTTAATTCCCTATGCTGCTACCCTATGTGGTTAACCGGGACAGTTTCGGGGTGAGGAGGTCTTGCTGTGTCGGTTGAAGAGGGAAAAAAAAGAATGGGAAAATCCTATCAATTATGACCTCATTTTAAACTTTAGCCTGCGGCTAATGAGCTCCATACCAGCAAAGTAGGCTAATGCTTGACCTCTCCCTGACAGGGCAGCTTGCTGCAGAATGAATAGTGAACGTCGTGACCGCTAAAGCTGCCAGAGTCACCCATAACAGGATTTCCTCTTTACCCCCAGAAGTTATTATGCAACAAAAGCAAATCTGCCATTCAGAAAGAGAGTGGGGCAAAACGTCAATGCTCCATTACTCTGCAACATCACTTGTCTGAAAGCTAATCTTTGCTAATGCAAGCCCAAGCGAATATTTTGTTTTAATTACCACTGCCAAGACAGATATCTGTAAAAAAGCCTTTAACATTCATGACTGAATAATCAGCATACTACAACTTTTGCTACGAATAATTAATATCCAACTTACATCAAGTCAGAGTTCAAAAGTATTTCACAGAGAAACATTTTCATACATCTGCATATAGTTTGCATATCTGCACTTCTGGAGTAGACCACAAACTTCAGGAGGACTATGAATAGTATATGTACTAGGAGATGCATTCCTTCTACATTACTTTCACTGAGGGCACAGTGGATACTGTAGCATTTATAGCAGTTGGGTTGTCGTGTTAAATGCAATCAGACTTTTCCAGGTTTTCACTGTGTAAATCCGTACAAAATATTTTACAATCACAAATAATATGTATATTGTATTTTGTAAACACATGCATTGTGAGATATATTTGACCTCATAATCATTGGTGCATCTGTGTCTAGGTGCCTTTTATGTTCCCTTCGCTGTCTAACAAAGGGAAAACAAGAATTTACAATGGCTGCGTGTATAGCAAAATTGCCCCCTCATTCTCACCAATAACACAGCTGTCCTGGATTACTCATTGCTAAAAAAAAATACATGAGACAACACAGTGGCTTTCACAGTCCATTCACACATTCAGGTGTCTTCTCAGTGAGATAGCGTTGTGTGAGTGAGAGATTCACACTCGTTGTTCCATTTCAGAATTTTAGCACTTTTAGCACTGGCCTATGATGCAGGCCAATCACAGCCAATTATCTCTTTATTGATAATTTATTGTGTGAAAGTACCACTGAAATTGCAGCTGGGCAGACACAGATCTTGGTTGAGTGTGTCAGTTGAGAACCACTCATGATTTTTGTCATAAAAATGTAGCACAGTAGCAGACGGCAGCCCCTCACATCAGACTGGTCAAACAAGAAAAAATATTTGACAGCATGACTCATCCTTCTCAACTCTGATTTCTGCATCTCCATCTGATTCATGATTTCTTACCCCCTTTCTCTCTGAAACTTTAAATTCAAATACACAGCATAAAACACTAATTGCACATGCATATACAGTAGATGGGCAAAGAGGTAAGAAAACAAAACAAAAAAAGTTCCCTCGCTTTAAAGAAAACATTTTCAATTATATTTTAAATGTCCCATATTAAAATCCAGGACACTGACACAAATCCCCAAAACATCAGGCTGGATCTTGCGAGGCCACATGTTGGCCTCTACTTTCCAAATGTTGTTAAAAAGTCTCTCAGAAGGAGCCCAGCTGTGTGTTGCATATCTGTAAAAACGATACATGTGGTCACAAGCTCTGTTCATTTATAATAGTATTTTTCAATATCCTGTGTATATGTATATTGCTTTGAAGTGCTGTTGTCCTATATGTTCTCCAAGTTATAAACAACTGCGAAAGACATGAAGACTGTAAAGGCAGCCAAATATATTACTGTGACAATACAATAATGCAAAATATACAATTTTAGAGTCCTTTCACTGATATTTTGAGGGGGGAACATTATTTGTGAGTAGGGGTGCTAATCAATAGTCTTCAACCACCAAATATTTGCTGTCCACTTGTTCCTCAAACTATGATAAAGAGGATTAACAATATAATCAAATTTCCCCATGGGATATATAAATGAAGCTCACAACAAAGCTAAATCAGCAATAAGCTGTTAAGCTATTCTCACCAGCATTAGCGTATTAACTACAAGAAAAGCACATCTAAATACATTAGTCACACATAAGGGTGATAGAGGCTTACTTTGTGGTCTTTCTTCATGGGATTTTATTCATCAAGTTATTATGTGATGCTGCATATTTAAATTGCATGTGATGACAGCATCACTAAATGCTGATAAATTAATTATGTTCTCATTGAAGTTGAACTGAGGTTGAAGAATGGGTTTTTGACAATGACAAGGGTGAAAAAAACGGAATGGTGCATAACTGCAGTTCTGCGATTTGCACCCAACAGCAGCTCTTCACTATTACTCTGTCTGTCTCTCGCTAACTATCACCAAAATTGTCACCTGCTTGCATGCCTGCTCCTGATTAGTATATTAGGTCAAAGTACTAATACTGTATAAAGTGCCCACTGTCCTGGACTGTCTAGGTTGCTCAGTAGCTTTACCGAGAATCAACCTGCACCTGTGTCCACCTGCCTGCCCTCAGCCACCTTCTCCCAGTGATGCCTCTTTGGTTCTGGTAGCCAGTTTGAACTGCCTATGTTTGCTGTTTATAAACCAATATTAACTATTTAACAAGACTGATTTTTCCAAACATGTCTTGCCTTTTGCATCTGTTCATACCCAGTTCATACCCAGTCAGTACTGGACAAGTGTTACGTGTTATTCTCACCAGAAATCGAAATCGAATCGAAATTATTTAACAGACATTTGCTTAAATGTCCACCCTTTTCCTTTTTTCATAATCAAAGAAATGTTCAAGCAGCATTAGTGCAGCATTACTATGTTTGAGTATGACAGCAAATTATGTGTTTTACATTAAAGGCCTGCTGACTATTCTGACGAAATATATTGCACAGAGAAATTGATAGGACTGCAGTGACGCACATGACTGGAAATACATGAAACCACTCTGATCTTATTCTCCACCTGTTTAACATGCTATACTGTAGCAGCACAAGACAGAACTGGTTCATGTCAGTGTCACATCTATAGCACATCAAAAGCTCTCAAGGCTCTACATGGCCTGAAGACAGTACTGCAATCACACACAAATAAATGAACAAACACACCTACAGTACCTGAGCTGTTACTAAGGTCCTCTTATCAAGCATCTTGTAACCACTTAGCCACCATGCTATCAGAGCTATGAGCAACCAAAGCTTTATATACTGCTTAAGTGTCAGTCATCCAGTTTAGAGGACTGCACACTGCAACAGCTCTTCAGATGTCAGGATGATAGAGTGTGCAGCTGTTTGGTCTTACCTTGGTGTGGAGCTTAGACAGCTGCTTTTCATCCAGGTGAGTCTGGGTGTAGACACGTCTTTTATAGCGGAACTGAAACACACCAAGAACAAACATAAGAGGCTTAGCTGGCTTTACCCTTTCTTTGTGTTTGTGTCTTTACTGCTTTACATAAATACTTCACACACAATAAGCAAACAATGCATTTTGTTTTTCTGACAATTGATAACACATTTCTCGAGGCTGAGTTCACTTTTTCCAAACAGGCATTTCTTTTTACTGGCAGGCTACTGAAAGACAGACTTTTCCTGACAGACATACTTTTCCACTTAATACAAAATAACCTTAGTGTAGTTCACAGTCACTTTGTGTGACAAGGTCGTGTCAGGTTTTGACCCACGTTTTTTTCATCAGTACATAAACATGTACATGAGCATGAGTGAGAAAAGAGTTGAATGAATGTTGATGAATTGAATGACTTTGAATGAATTGTGTGTCAAAGCAATGAAAGATGATCTACAGTTTACTCGACATTGACTTTATGCTGACGATGAGACGATTTAAAAAAAGAGTGGCCGTTTATTGAGAACTATAAAAAACTTTAACGGTGTTAATTATCAAAGTCATTCCAAATTAATTTGTTACACAGAATCAGCTCCTCAGACTAAACTATGTCAAATAACTTTTAATTAAATATTGGCTTGTCTTTGGAGCAAGAGCTTTGAAGCGGCGAGAGAGAGCAGAGAGACAGAAACAAAAAATGTGACTACTTTAATGACCAAATATCTCCCTGTATAAGGCTGTCTTATCTTTTTCCAGCACTCCTGCTTGTCATCTTTTCAAAGTATTGCATCTAGCTTAAAAACCTACTACTCCGGGAATATAAATTGCAAAACAAGTTTAAAAAAAAAGATGTGCAAGTGTTGTTATCACAGTTTGGGTGAACATTGTTTCTACAACTGGAGATATACCAAATTGCATTGGTATTGTTGTAGCTCTGATTACCACTGTCAACAATACATTGACAAAAAAGAAAAACACATCAAAACATCAAAGCTCTTTTAACATTGTGGTGTTGCAATATCATTGCATCATGTCGTGTTTATAAATGTGATAACTTTGTCCATGCTTAGAATGAAATTTGGACTTGTAATCTGGTGCTTTAGCCCACTGAGATACTTAAAGTATGTATTTAGATTTATGTATTTATTTAATTTCTTCATAACATTGTATTTTTCAATATGCCTAATGTAAAACCTGCATTGCACAATACAGACCAGACCCAAAAACCACACAGCAATCAAAGTTTCAAACAACTGTTAAAGATATATTTGCACTTTTCTAAGGATGGTAACACTCCTGCCACATCACTGGCACGGTTTCTATTTTCTGTATGTAGCTCTGGTCTCTTTCCCTACCCCAACTTGTCAAAAGACAGATCATTCATTAAGCCTGTTGCATGCTGCTTATTTAATAGATGGGTTTCACGGAACACTGACAGCCTGTAATAGCTTTAAAACTTCCACTGCCTGCAACTCACAAGGTTATTCAGTTCTCTCTCTCTTTATGTGTGCATGTGTGTGTGTTTGTGGTGGGCACCTGCTTGCAAACGTGCATGTGTATGTGTGTGTTTGCACGTCTGTTTCTCCACCGATGCACGGTGTTCACCAGCAGGGTAAATCCGTGACAGTGCAGAGGGGTTTTGAGCTGCTAATCCAAACCTGTCAATCATCTCTACACAACGTAGGCCTCAGGGAATGACTGCTGGTCAATCAATGACACACACAGTGCTCCAACAGAGTAGTATCAGACACTCACACAAACGGTTTGGAGCCTGCGCCTATTCAGCTAGATTGTAAGCTTTTGTAAGTACAACCATAGACTCAAGGTTAGACATGATACAGATAACACACATGCGGTTTAGATTGAACAGGAGATGTACGATACAGAATAAAATCACATGACAACATACACTGACTTCCTCTCCGGTAAACGTGTTTCCCTGTGTGTCACATACAGTTTAACTGTAAATTTAATGTCATATGCGTGAAGTCTTGGCATATGTCAGTGCTGTTCTGCTGACATACGGTTATGCCACCTCTAAATGGCATTTCCCTTGTGTTCTTGACCTATGCCATTTACCACCACAGCTATACACACCGACAGACGCCATTTAAAAATGACATCAATACTTAGGCAGAGACCTTAAGCCCTATCCGTCTATATGTGCAGCTCAGGAAGTAGCACAGCCGCTTTTAGACTGAAACATTTGCTTTATGGTTCATAGAAAGTAAAACTTTCTTCTCCTTTTTTCTCTTCGCTAACCGCCCCATTCTTCCGTCATTGTTTCAGCCTCTGCTAAAATAGTGTTTAAAACAAGGATTCTTAATACTTATAGCCAAGAACAGCAGTATTTGAGGAGCCTCAATGACACAATGAAGGGCAAAGAGATGACCTTATAAACAACCTGATCCTTGCCATCCACCATTCATCTGCCATATTACAACTAGAGAGTTTTAGCTATACAGTGTACCACTCATGACATCGACCCCGAGATTTCCAGTATAGTGTATATAGTTTATATATAATTAGTCTGAAGTTGAAAATGTCAAGAATAATGTCAATTCAAACCAATTTAAGGTTTAATTAAAGTAGATAACTTTACAAATGGCTCAAGTTGAACTTCTCAACACTTCTGAAAAAAGAAAGAGCCATGATCAGAGGTTGAAGATACAAAACTGGTTTTGGCTTTATAAAGTTTGTAACACCAAAGAAAAGAGAGAAGCCTCTTTCATTAAAGCCATGTATTACAATTTCCCAGGCATCAAAAGTAATAATGTTGTTCATAATAATAGCACTTTCTTCCCATGCATCAGAGACTGACATTAAACTGACACTCATGGGGAAAGTAAATCTTTATTATGTTCTCCATCTCTCGACACATCATAAAAAGAGTCAAAACAAAAAACGGCCATTCAGATAACCACCTGACATCTTTACACACTGTTGTGTTTTATACGCCTGTTTTTGTCTCAGATCAAGAACCATGATGGACAAGCACAACAATTATCTCTGAGAGATGACAGCCTCTGCAGACAACATACTATCAATGAGCATGGTATTATTGCTGTGGGTTTGACTGATGCATCATAACAGAAAAAACATACACTGCCTGTACAATGATGTACATATAATCACACCCTATGTTGAAAAATATGCACAAATGGAAACTTCAAAAAGGCTGCAGTACATGCTCTTTTATAACCTTGCTTATCAGATGATTAACAGACAACAAGAGGCACCGTGTGTTTAGCCTATAAGCCTAATGGTGGCTCTTAAAGGTTAGTTTGAAGTTGAATATTGGGGCATATACCACCACCTTGCTGTTGCATATTAATTTGACATTGATTAAAAGAAGATCACTCCTACATTATTTGTATACTCAGTTTCCTCTTTCTCCAAAGCTGGATCCTTAACCCCAGAGACTAGCTCTCCACTGTAACACTAGTACAGTATCTTCTTGATGGTGTGTTGTGTATAAATGCTTCACCTATATCTTAAAAAGCTAATTATTAAGATAATAAATCTAAAATATGCCCAAACACTTGTCTTTTCTGAGGAAGATAATTCCAACCCGTCAACATACACTATATTGCCAAAAGTATTAACTTATCCATCCCAATAATTGAAATCAGGTATTCCAATCACTTCCATGGCCACAGGTGTATAAAAGCAAGCACCTAGGCATGCAGACTGTTTCTACAAGCATTTGTGAAAGAATGGGTCGCTCTCAGCAGCTCAGTGAATTCCAGCGTGGCACTGTGATAGGATGCCACCTGTGCAACAAGTCCAGTCATGAAATTTCCTCACTCACTAAATATTCCACAGTCAACTGTGGTATTATAACAAAGTGAATTGGGAACGACAGCAGCTCAGTCGCAAAGTGCTCGGCCACGTAAAATGACGGAGCTGGAATATTTAGGAGCGAGGAAATTTCACGACTGGACTTGTTGCACAGGTTGGGGTTAAGGATCCAGCTTTGAAGAAAGCAGGGTCAGCGGATGCGCAGCGGTTGCCAACTTTCTGCAGATTCAAGCGCTACAGACCTCCAAACTTCATGTGGCCTTCAGATTAGCTCAAGAACAGTGCGTAGAGAGCTTCATGGAATGTGTTTCCATGGCCGACCAGCTGCATCCAAGCCATACATCAGCAAGTGCAATGCAAAGCATCGGATGCAGTGGTGTAAAACACGCCGCCACTGGACTCGAGAGCAGTGGAGACGCGTTCTCTGGAGTGACAAATCGCACTTCTCCATCTGGCAATCTGAAGGACGAGTGTGGGTTTGGCGGTTGCCAGGAGAACGGTATTTGTCAAGTGTAAAGTTTGGTGGAGGGGGGATTATGGTGTAGGGTTGTTTTTCAGGAGCTGGGCTTGGCCCCTTAGTTCCAGTGAAAGGAACTCTGAATGCTTCAGCATACCAAGAGATGTTGG
>OMLP01001260.1:0-11026 GCA_900302685.1 Spondyliosoma cantharus
CCTTCCCACCAAACTGCTCAACAGGCTTCAAATCATTCAGAACTCTGCCGCCCGGATCATCACCCGCACCAAATCATCTGACCACATCACTCCCATTCTCATTCAACTGCACTGGCTCCCTGTTCAACATTGGATTGACTATAAAAACCTCATGCTCACCTTCAAAGCCCTCCACAACTTAGCCCCTTCCTATCTTTCCGACCTCCTCCAGGACTACACACCTTCTCGCTCCCTGCGGTCATCCTCTGCTGGACTTCTGAAAACTCTCACTTCATGCCTCAGCACCATGGGTGCTAGAGCCTTCAGCTGCACTGCCCCCAGGCTGTGGAACTCCCTGCCCCCACACATATGACAGTCTGAAACTATAACAGCATTTAAATCCCACCTCAAAACTCATCTGTTCAAACTGGCCTATTCACTGTAATTGTTCAGTATACTGCCCACCTTACAGTTTTACTGTTCTACTTCCTCCTCCACGTGTCTATCCACTTTATGTCTTGTTTTGTTCTGTTCGTGCTGGTCATGTCTTGCCATGACTTGCTGTTTTAATTAATGATCTCCTGAACTGTAAGGTAAGGTGTCCTTGGGTGTCTAGAAAGGCGCCCCAAATATAATGTATTATTATTATTATTATTATTATTATTATTATTTTGGCTAGAGTTTCACTTTAATGTTTCTTCAAGTTCAATTTTATGCTGTGAAAACGCTGTGCTGTGTTAGGATTTAGGCAGAAGTACCACTTGGTTAGGGTGAGGAAAAGATCATGTTTTGGCTTAAAATACCTGGTTTTATCGCATATAAACACAACTGAAAATGTTCCAGCGTCTCGTCAAAAAATATCCAGTGGTTCCCACAGTGGTGTCTTAAACTTCACATCCATCACGACAACGTCTCAACATGACAGTGACATTGACTGTAGGGCTGTCACACAATGAAAGCTACTTCAAGACATTTTAAAAATGTTTTATTGCAAAAATATAGAATTTGATAACACACTACAAAAACATCAACACAAACATAATACATGACAGTCTCAAAGACAAACCAATAGCACATCAATAGCTAAGTATTTTTACTGTGCTTTCGAAGAATCACAAAACTGTTATTCAGTTGTTTAAAACCTTACGTGTGAGTTACTGATAACATGATCATTGTCTTTGACCTGGGGAAAACCAAATAACTGCATAACTGCGTTTGTATGTTGACACTTAGAGTGAAAGCTGCACATTTTTCCCTAAGACCAGATGTGTCATGACCCAATAAATGTACCTATTTTCCACTTCCTGAGAAGTTAATTATACAGTTATGAAGTGGGCGGGGCCATTGATAACAGGAGAATGTTTGTCCTCCACTGGCTGTTGCAATGATAAAGATATCAGCTAGAGATGTGAAATCAGTTCAAACATATTCAAACATTCTTGCAACCAGGAACTTTATACACTCTTAGTACTGAAAATTCTAAAACAGCTTTTATAAAATAGTAATGTTGTTGGAATTTTGTCAGAGAAAGGAGAACATAGGGACATAACCCCACCCACTTCTCTGCATTATTTCTGATGTTTTAAAGACACCAACAATATGCTTTTCATCATTATCAAGTATCTTAAAACCATTAAAGATGTCAGTGCATCCTGTTACAGTTGTTACACCCTCAAGCATTTGTGTATGCAAATATGTTTTTTTGCTTCAATATCAGGTATTGCTTTAGTACATTTGCTAGAATTCAAACCTCCTATCAAGGGCCTCATGCAGTGATTTTTTATCACAGAGCCAATTCCAACAAACTCTGTTATGTACGAATGCAAGAACTTGTTATGGAAATGTGTGTATATTGATGTGAAGTAATTAGATTACCTCTTCTGAAAGTCAATTTAAAACAACAAAGTTGTTGATTCTGATGTTACATCAAACGGATTATGTTACTTAATTTGACACAAAGAAATTGGCCCCTGCATAAACACTTCACTGCATGGTTGGAGGAGTCCCAGCTGACAGTCATTGTAGAGAAACAACACATCAATAAATGTAGTCTCTGCTGGTTTGCTGTGCTTTGTTTCTTCCCGCTAAATGAGAACTGCTTGATAAACGACGGCCAGGATAACATCATGCCATTGCAAAAGTGCTGAGAATTGATCATTTGAATTAATGAAGATATTTTGCGCAGTAACACGTATCAGCTAAACTGTATATCTATTGTCGTTTGCAATGACAACAAGTCAATACCTGTTTTCACACTTTTTGTACTTAGCAGTGGTAATGCTGAAATGCCACAAACACTTGAAAAAATGTCTGGCTGAATTTGTTGACATCAAGGGCTAGTGCTATTGACCTTTGTACAAAACTGTATCATCCGCTCACTGTCCTAAAAGATTCCTGTCAAACCCTGTGCTTACGTTCTGAAGGTGTATCATTGTGCCGTACACAAAAAAAATGGTGCTCTACATTAATGTACTTTAGTTTTCCATATGTATATATATATTTATATAGCTTTGATTTGTTTTGAAAAATATTAACAATGCTTTGTGCTTAACTGTCAAATATTACACCATGGGAAGCATTGAGAATATGAAGTGATATAATCAGCATTCTGGAACACAGTAATTATGGAATTCTATGGTAAATAATTAAGAAAAAGCTTTTACACTAAAAAGTCAGTCACCTATAGACATTTTAGTCAAACAAAAAGGGCAACAGATTTCTCATAAAGTGCAAATTAAATTAGTTCCAACATACACATTGTCTGACATTCTTCTTATTGCCTGTAGATATTGTTGGCAAAAAGTAAATACATAGAAAGTTGGGGCACAATTGGGGCATAGCATTTTGGCGGGAGGAAATAATGGTGCTTGAAAGATGAGAGGCACTTATAAGGGTGTACTATTCACCAATTGTTCATGCCCCCAGGCATAGGTTTTAAGTTGAAAATCAAGTTGAAAAGGGTGGTTGTAAAAAGCCAATGTCACGAAATTTGGGCAGGATCTAAACACTGTGAAACCTCATCAGACACCTATGATATTCATATGACTGAGGAAGCCTCAATTGAAAACATGCTGGGTGGTGAATTAAAACCACCCAGCACAATTACTTTCACTGTACATGCCTTATATTGTGTAATATAAAAGGTGCACCATTATTGATGCATTCCCCCACTAAATTAAAGATCTGCATAGCCACAATAGCCTACAAGCAGTATATATAAAGAGTTGGTTGCATTTTTGAGAATAAAACCTGCTTGAATAAAAAAAGTAGACTGTGGCTTAAAAACCGGTACAAACCACACATTTAATACTGCTAGATGGCTACCGTTGCCCACCATTACAACTACAACATAGTCTATGAAGGTACATGCTAGAGCCAACCTCCAAAAAGATCAATGTAGACTGAAGAGACTATGCAGATGTTTATCTTTCAAGCAAACTTTCACTCTGGTAGAACATTTCGACTTTTAAAAACACATATAGAATAACACTTCTGACTTTTGCTCACTCACATTCTCTTGATCTTTTGAGGAGGTGGAAAAGCTTAAATGCTCCAAATGAGGCATTTTATTACCTCCAATGAAGCCTTTAACCTTGACTCTTCTCGAACTCAGAGGCAGGTCTGAGTGTTTAAAAGTGAAACATGTTCTTTAAAAAAGTGAAATACCCCTTTAAAACCTTTACATTCTTCTTATGTGCTTTTCTATGCTCTTCAATACAGTCAAGTGATACCACCTCTTATAAAACTAGCTCTACAATCTCATTTCATTTCCACTCTAACGCCACAGCACTAGTAGTACACTGTGTGCAACCAAGAAAAATATTAGCATGTCATCTGCAAAGAGGATATATATACTGTCAGAGCTCAGTTCCTGCTTCGTTGAACACAACGGTGAAAAGGGTCAAGTTTTAGCAATAAAGCACTGAGTAGCAATATATAACACACCATACCAAAGAGAAGTAAAGCAAGGGCTTGATCATTGACATCATTGTATACCTTTAAACCATACCAAAAGTTCATATATCAATCCCTGTGCACACTTCTCTGACTTTTAGAGACAACTCATTTTTGCTGTCTCATTTAGGGCCGCTGAAAATATTTCTAGGTCTTGAATCGAAACTTGAAAAGAAACACAATCACCAACAACATAACATGAATATCTGATAATTCTGCATTCCTTTAAGGGCACCCTTATATGGGGACAGATGTACTGGTCGCCCTAACCCTCGACAGTGGCCAAGTTGCAGGAATGCTGATTTAGAATATTTGTCACTATTTACTAATGTGTACTACTCTGAGATGCTTGATCAATACCAACTTGTCCACATGATGGTAGACAGAAGAACAATGCTCCCTGCTTTAAATATATAATACATTATATACATGAAAGACATGTCGGCAGAGCTGCTCAGTAGTCCAAGAGTATCATGATGAAACACAAACAGTCTACATCATTTTTGCTCATTTTTTAAAACAAGTATAAATAAATAAATGATTATCAAGTTGATCAATATTGCCTCCTTATTTTCAGCAGTCCTGTGAGAGTGAGGTTTATTGTGGTGTGGCCGACATGTGGTGGAGAGAGACTCTGGTGAACTGAAAAGATTGCAGAGGGTTTTCGGCGGTACCTGAAGGTTGGTTTCGAAGTGAAGGCTCCATGAAAATCTGAGTGCACTCTTGAGTGAAGGCTGCGTTGGGATCCAAAAGATTCCATTAGAATCTGAGCAATGGTTCCATTAGAATATCAGTAAACAGTCCCACTAGAATCTTGTTCCTGTTCCATCAGGATCGACTGAAGTTTCCATGAATTTCCATGAATGAAATTCCAGTGGATTGAATGTTCCACCTCAATCCTACTGGAAGTGCCTCCAAACATGATGTGAGATTCACATTAGAACCTGTGTAAATGTTCCATTTGAATGTTGTTGTAGAACCTTTGTGAAGGTTCCTCAGAATCTGGGTGAAGGATGCATTAGTGTTTGAGCAAAGATTTTGCGAGACTGAGTGAAGCTGTAAAACTGATTTGATTGTGTGATGTTATTGCAAGGCAATACAGAATGAAATAAACTAGATTGATGTTGGTAGCTGAGTGAGTCCTGTAGGAATCCATCAAGATCTCAGTGGAGACTCCTAGATTATCAGAGCAAAGATGATGGAAAGCTTAATCTCTTACACAATCTGCAGTTTCATTCAGAAGCTTGGTTTAAGGACCAGAGTGGTTCTATTGCCACATTCTATCCCTATTGACAGCATTCACATATCAAGGTAACAGGTTGATGCAGCAGCTAAGCATTGTGTTCTGTGTACTGCTATACATTCAGCCAGAGGAACAGATATAGAGAGTATGCTGGAGCCTGTTTACACCTACAGTAGTATTAATGTCCATCCTGGGTGATCCGATCACAAGTGGAGAGCTCTAAATCCGTAAGTCATGACATGCTTCTCGAATGCCCACATGTGATTGGGTCACACTTCTAGACAAATACACATGTACATCGCTGGGACAAATGTACACAATGTATAACAGATATAGCAATCAGATCTCAATGACTCCAAAGGTGTTGGTGAGATGTTGACTAAATGCCGACTTCTCACCAACGTCTCACCAACATCTTCCCAATTAGCAAATGCTCCCCGTGCTATGTCTTTCCAACGTAACTTCTATTTGTCAGGCAGACGTCGTATGTGTGCCATCTGTGTTAGCTGTGATTGGATCACTTGAGATGGATGTTCATGCCAGGTATGAAGACCCCTAATGCCTAAAGCCTTGTATCGTTCACACTTTTATAGGTTTAAGTAAACCTTCAGGACAAAGCCAGACTCTGGAGGGTTCCTTGTCATGGACTTTGCTGTAATTACAATTAGGCCTCTTTAAACAATGGAAGTTGCAATATGTAGTCTTGCCTTGCATTACTTTGGAAGACAAGAAAGCATATGATGTTGAATATGAGTCTGGACCATCTGTGAGACATACAGCTTGATTACAACTGTAGTCTTGTCGCATGAAGATGAAAGTTCAACAACAAAATCCAAAGCACATTAGCATAGCAAAGCAAAGACTAAAAACTAATAGAAGATTTTGCTCTTGGTCCATTATTATATGGTTGTCCTGCCTGAGAATGATATTCATTTCAACTGTTCAATTCAACTGAAAATGTCAGTGCTGTTCAGATCCACTGGGTATCCAGATATCCTGAGACAGGCTGAAAAAGTTCAGTTTGAGCCCCGCCGCATGAAACTCCAAATTTCTGTGACACAGCCAAAAAAGTGCTGGTCTGCAGTCAATGTTTCATGTTTCAATCTGAGAGAATCCAAACAGTGCGCAGAGATATCAGAATCCCCAAGAGTCACACAAATGGAATAATTAGAATGAAAAGTCTTCACTTGAGTCCAGTTAGTTTAGCTCACCATCATTGTCCCCTCGTGTTGCACCACTCAGTTCAGTCCAGTTTGGTTTTAGTACTGTGATGTCAAATATCCACTATGACACCACAAGCAAAGTCCACACACAAGAACCACAAACATGTGGATCCTCCAGTTTGGATCCATAAACACTGTGTTTCCTCGTCCGAAGAAAGTGCTAAGCCGCTCTAGGTCCAACAGCAAATCTGAGTCTTTTCTTCACATACTAGGTCCATATATCGTGTGTATGTTTACATATGTGTGTATGCGCGTGTGTGTGCGTGCCTGTACATATGCATCAGATGTTTACAGTAGAGCCGGTGTTGTTCATATGGACTCTCATCTCCTGAATACTAGTGATGATTTTTTTCTGATGTCCAGCCAGGTTCACTCCTACCCGCCGCAGATCCCTGAAGAACAGCACACAAACAACACAGGCACTTATTCATCCAGCAGTGATTAAAAAAGAGCTTCACATGACTATGTTTTAACAGTTTTGTGTTGTTTATATGCCACTTGTATTGTAGGAGTGTACAAGTACAATAATTAATATACTGTACAATATCCTCACAAGGCTCAGCTCTTATAAATGTATATTCTTTGATTAAAGCAATAAAAAATTAGGGTAAGGGTGAAGGTTAATATGCTAATGTGTTGTAATTGTTAAAACACTGTTATGGTAGTTTTTGGATGGTCTGGAGTTATGCATCCATCAGTCATACTGATTTTCTGGAGCCCTCTCTATCTTTACAGCAGCTCTCAGTTCTATAAAAGGGTGCTGGGTTTTTAGAACTTTTTTCACAGGCTTGCAACCCAGATCCTGCATTCTCATTTTGCTTTGACCTTCACAGCATTTTGTCACAATGTCTATTGCTTCTCTGACAAAAAAACCCCAACAAACTACAATAATGAAAATGTTGTTGTTAGAGGGCGATTTTGCTGTTTTTAAAAAAACCTTGCAATGCTGTCAGCTCTGCCGACAAAGTCAACAGTCAATTCAGACAGACAGTTCACCCCTGAATCAAACCTGTAGTGCTTTTCATCTGTCTAGATTGTTTTGGTGTGAGAAGCTGAGTTTTGAAGATATTGGTCAAACACTGTACATTGGCAAGAAACAGATTACTTCAGAATGACCAAGTTATGTAGACCAGTTTGAATAACTCAAAATTGTCAGTCTGCTTTACTCGGTAATTCAGGGGTAATTGTTTTTTCAAGTAAGATTACTTTATAGATTTTACAGTGTAGAGATGTCATCCTTCTCTTGAATATTTTGGAAATAGCACTTTGAGCACCACAGAAATACATTTGAAAAACTTACCAGCAATATTTCTTTCCAGAAATCATGACCCCTTTCGTCAAGACAATCCAAAGACCTTGATGTGATCAGTTTCATATAGGAGCTATTTTATTTCTACCATCTTCTACTGTGCAGGAGCAAGCGTGCATCTTCTTATGAGAGGCTTGTGCTGTTATCAAACATTAACAGCGTCCCCCTCGGCTGAGTTTTAACGTTAGCCAGCTCACCTCTCATTGATGAATGCATGGTGATACAGTTGGGGAGCGTAGTTTGTTGGAAAGAAAATAGTTCCTTAATTAACCTGCTCACAGTAAAGTTCTTGAGAAAGTGAGTTATGCTTTGAGTATGACAAGCTGAGAGTCATGTAGTTCAATTATATTCAAGAGAAAGTAATCTCCAAAACTCTACACCTCACACCAAACAGTCTAGCTAGATGAACTGTCCCTTTTACTCTATTGCATTGGGTTGGCAGCAGAAATCTCAGAGACAGATATCTAAAAACCTGAGCAAATAAAAACCAATACTCTCTGAATGACTTTTGTCATATGACCTCTTTATGTTTGTATGGGCAAAAGTGTTCTTACTCTGATGTCATCTGAGTCACCGTCTCCAGTGAAGAGTAACCTCCTTCCATGAAGAGTTCAGTGTAACGACCCATCTTGATGGAGTCGAGCCACTCCCCTACGGTCTGGCTCCGACTGCTGCAGCTCCCTTCTACACTGGCATGCTCCACTAACAGGTTGGAAACCCTAATATATAGACAAATACAGAGCCAAGGAAAGAAAGATTATGCATGTATTATCATTTAAGACAGTATCCGTTGTCAGAATCTAGTAAAAGTATATTAAGACTTGTTAAGCCAGGGCTAAGCTCTAAAGTCCTGACAGTTACCAGTGAGGCCTCATAGTGCTAGTTATGCACCATCACGCGAAGCTGAAAAATGCTGTCCACTCAAAACTCTTTGTCATTCTGATCACTCTCCATGCTATCAAACAGAAACGTTCATGCTGCCTAATAACATTCTCCATGCCACAGATAGAAAAGGAGCGCCATGTGGAACAAGCGCGTAGCGTCGCTTTAATCTGGCTAACTGTCATATGTTCTTGCACGGGCTGTTAGTTACGGCATTGATTTATTAACAAGTGTGTTCCTGTGCATGTTTGGGTGTGTGTAAAAAAGAGAAAGGAGGCCAAAAGATCTCACATTATTTGATTATCTCTGCAGAGAAAATAAGGTAATGAGGTTGTCTGACTAGATGTCTCCTTCAGAGCACTTATAGCCGCTTCATGCCATTATACACTAATGCAATGCATAGGGGGGAAATACCAATTAAGTGCTCAAATGTTACGATAATCAAAAGATACCCCACTGAATTGATTCACACTAATGCGTAGTTTGAAGAAAATTGAGCTCCTTTCATTCATTTCTCAGCTTGTCTTCACCAGGATGCAGCAGTTAGTGTCCATGTCCACCCTGGTTTAATTATGCAAATTCACAAGACTTCAACAGAGGCTCTGTTTACATTTCATCTCAACGATGATGAGTCTATTAGCTCACAGCACTGGGTTTAATTCACTTAAGAATGATGTGTCAATTAAAACTCAATGCATTTCAAGAATAAAAAAAAAACAAAACATAAATCTATTCTCCCAAAAATAAATTCACATTAAGATCTTTTATGTTCCTCACATATTTCAGTCACAGCCTTTCTTCAAAATAAAACTACAAGTCTGTGTTGACATATTAAAAATGTATGCAACTCCAAATGGAGACAGTATTTTGGATGTGAATTCATACCTGTGTGAGGAGTTGACCAGTTTTTTTAATGAGCTGGGGTTGCGAATGAGTTTGTCTAGTAGACAGACGATCTCATCAAACTTGGGCCGGTTGCTGCGTTCTCGCTGCCAACAGTCCATCATTAGATGGTAAAGAGCCTCAGGGCAGTCCATAGGACCTGGCAACCTATAGCTCTCCTCTACCGCCTTTATTACCTGCAGACAGACAGGGGGGATGGAGAGAGACACATAGAGGTTAGTTTGATAAAAAAAAGAGAAAAAAAAAGAAGCCATGAAATGGTGCAATACCTGCCAAAAAAATGAAATTCCTTCATTTAGCAGTTGAGAAAAGGAGTTCGATGGCGGGAAAGTACGCTCAGTTTATAGTGGCAGAAGAGAATGGATAGGGTTAGCTGAGTGGAGACCGGCAGAGAAATTAAACCTCCATGCTTGTCTCATTCCACCCTCCAAAAAAAATGACTTGGCGCCTATTTCATCTTCAACTTTAACTTTCAATGTTAAAGGACACATTGTGCTTATTTTCAGGTTCATCATTTTATTACAGGGTACTTCTAGAATAGGTTTACATGCTCTGTATTCCCCCTCTCAAACAATAAGTTTTAGCTGCAGTCTCTTGAAAGCATATATAGCATAACAGGTCTCCTTTAAGGTGATGGTCCCTGTGTTGAAATTTGACCTGCAGCCAGGTAAACACAGACTTGAACAAATTTCATAAAGACACAAGAAAAACATGATACAAAATGCATGCAAAACACATGTAAAACACATGTTAAGCCTCCTCAACAACATCAGTCATCGGAAAACACTAAACATCCAGCCATCATCTTCATCCAATTTTCAGCTGACTCATCCTGAGAATTAAACAGTTTAATGGATTGGGAGCAAAATAACTTCTCACCCTGTTATACCTGGCCTTTGGTAATTTGCACCTCAGCTGTAGAGCTGCTGAATTCTAGGTAAGGTAGGTTTTAAAAGTTTGTTCAAGGGATTCTGACTCTATTTTATCTGCACAGTGAGCAACATTGATCAAGCTGCTGACTATGTGTATTTAAGGACGGAGTAATGAGATAACAGGATCTCTTCTGTCACCTTTATAGCCTTTAAAGAATAGACAATGACAGAAAAAAAAAAGGTCAGAGAAAAACTAGAAAACCTATTGCCTGGACAAGCCTGAAGAAGGAGTTGAAACCATTCCAGGGTAAGTTGTTTGACACCTAAACATGTAATATCTTTTTCACAGCAGGACCGTAACAATCCTGAGCGAAAGTAATGTTACTTCCAATTCCGAGTTCCCTCGAGCAAAGATCCCGATTCCTGATATTAGCTGGAGGGAAGCTGCTGCTCTCTATCTGACCCCACACGAAAAAACTTCCATGAAGTTAGCTAGCCAAGCCAAAGCCCCTGCGAGGATCAACAATGTTTATTTGATACGCTGCATAGCCCAGTTAATCATTTCCGCAAGTAAAAAAGACGCAGCACTGAATCACAGAAATGTTGTTTTTTGGGAGGAGGAGGAGGGAAGAGGGAGGGGGGGGGGGGGGGGGATGGAGGT
>OMLP01001261.1:9644-20948 GCA_900302685.1 Spondyliosoma cantharus
GCTGCCATTTGCTAGTTAGCACAATTAGCCGTGCAGCCGTCAGGACTGGAAGCTCGGAGCACGGGGGAAGTGTTGCTAGCGCATGAGCTTTGGACCGGGACCGGCAGGGGTTAGCTGGTTAGCATGCTAACTGCAATGGACAGTCATCTAAATTAGCTATGAATCAACAATGAATTGTCATTTTCTTTGAGAAAAAATGCCCCAAATTCTCAGGTTTACTGCTTTTCTTTGTCTTAAGTGATAATAAATCGTATATTTTTAGGTTTCAGATTGTAGGTTTGACCAAATGAAAGCTATTTGACACTCGGGACTCACTATTCTGTGACATTTTTATACCAAATGGTAACAAATTCACTGAGGAAATCCCCTACAAGGACCTGGTTATTATTGTTATTCTTTAAAAAAAAAAAGTAACACACTATATAATAGTCCTTCAAAATGTAATAATCTAAGAATTATGTCAAAATCCCCCAAGCGAACGCTGACAGTGATCAGAAGTGACATATACGAGGAACCACACATACGAAAACACACAAACACACACGACACTGGTATGATCCCCTGAATACAGGAGGTCGGTGGGTCAGGCTGAGTGATTCCACTTGAAAGCACAATGACATTTGTTTGCACCGAGGATCACACACAGACAGACACACAGAACAGACACACAGACACACACACACACACACACGGTGATCCTCCTGGACCTGAGTGAGTGCACTACAACCCCTGACACAGAGGTGTTATATTCCCTTCTCAGAGTAAATCACACGCCGCTATGACAGCGAGAGCAGACAGAAGGCCGTCCAGCTGTTTACCAGAAGGACACGGTGGGAGGGAGGGGAGGGGTGACAGCGTGACAAGAGCGGGGGAGGCAGAGAGGGAGGGACAAGTACTGATACCACACTGTGAAAACACTCCACTACAAGTCCAAGTCCTGCATTCAAAATCTCACCGAAGTAAAAGAGTTGTAGTATAACTAGCTAAATTTACATTTTATATTCAAATATAAATATTAAAAATAACCAAATGTGAAAAAAAACATGACTTTCATTGGTCAGAACAGGTATGAAAAACTGTAATCTGAAAAGTAACTAGTAACTAAAGCATTCAGTCAAATGAAGTTGAGTAAAAGCCACCAAAATGTAGTGAAATAGAAATATAAAGTTTGCAGGAAACCTTTTAAGTACCTTAAAATGAAGTACAGTGTTTGAGTAAATGTACTTAGTTACATTCAATCACTTACTGTACTTACTCAACTGATTCCATTCCTGCCACTTCCCAATCATCTCCATCGGAAAGAGAAATATTGTACTTTTTACTCCACTACATTAGTGTGTTCATTTGATTACTTTAGTTACTTTGCAGATTACATTCTGCATCAGAGCCAAAGTGGCACATCTTTAAATTAAATTATTTTATCAGCAATCAGATTAAAAAAACACCAAATCTGATCATCAGAAAAATGCTCAACATATATAATTTAATTTTAATTGTAATTTTGATACTTAATTACATTTAATATCAGATACTTTAAGACTTTAACTGAAGTATTATTCATATGGGTGACTTTCACTTTTACCAAATTAATATTTTAACGTGATATCTTTACTTTTACTCAAGTACGAGTTCTTGGTACCTTTTTTACGATACTGAGTAGATGTACTCAGTTACATCCCACCACTAGGGAGAGAGGGAGAGAGGGAGGGAAGGGTGTGGGATCTCAGGCGTGAGCGCTGCCAGCCAAAGAAAATATTTAAGAGGTTTTTAAAAAAAAAAGTGCCAGCGCACGCCTTCCTCCCACATCAAAGAGGCTGGAAACTACTGTTGAGAAGAAAAACAGCTGAGAGGCAGAAAAAGACACACGAGAGGGGAAATATGATCATTCTCCCTCGGCGGCGAGGTCAGAAGCCGCGCTCAGAGTCATCATATTGAGGCAACGCAGTCTTTATCAGGCAGGTGCTCGCTGCTCGACCTGCGACTTTCCCGCCGGTGGTCTCGACCAATCACCCTCCCGCTGCTGATTTTCCCCTCGTCTGTTAGTAACTGACAGTAAAGTTGGATCACGTGTCTGACCCACATTGAGCTGCACTTTCATCCCAGGGTTTAAGATGCACAGTGAGTTTTTTCCTCTCTGTTGATTTTAGTGGTTTTGCTTGTAAACTAAAAGAGCCGGGAGCGAACCGTCTGTGTTGTCTTAAAGAGGAGACGAGATGCGAGTTTGCTCGCTTGAACCGAGGAAAGTTATAACACACAAACTGCTCTCAGATGGAGTTTGTTCAGCTATTTAGGCGTCAAATTCAGGCACTTTTTCACACAAAATGTAAAAATGGGATTGTAGAAAATGCCCACTGGGAAGCCGTATTTTCATCCTTCATCTGTCCTGCACATGAAAAATCTGAATAAGAATTTCAGATGTTGAACCTCCGTCTTTAGTCGTGCGCCAAACTAAATGCACATTAAAGCCCGTTTTCGTGATGGGAACAAAAAAAAAAGTTAAAAATGCTGGAACGGAGAGCCGAACTTAAGCTTCTCTTCCCAATATTCTGGCTTTCAAAACACCAAACTGAGCTCAATTTCCCGATATTTAGGCTGCGAAAACACCAAATCACATCCTGATTCCAGCTGACTCACTGTCCCAACACATGAGCTTTTTAAAAAAAGACCAATGTTGGTTCACTGTCCCCAAAATTCAGGGTTTGGAAATAACCAGCCTTGACTCACTATTCCAGTATCGAGGCTTTAAAGCGACCAACCTTGGTTCACGGTCTCTCTCAGGGATGTGTACTTTAGAGAATTTGTTTACACTTAACCAGACAGGCACAGATGGCTTTCTCTCTCTCAGACATTTGGGAATGGCCTTCCAGTTAGTAACCACATGGTAACAGACGAGGGGAGAGTAACAAACTCTCAAAAAAGTGATCCCAGTAGCTTCTGCTGCTGAAGAGAAAGAGTAGAACTGTCTTCCTTACCTCTGTGATGACCTGCAGGTCTTTGAGGTAGGTCCGCTCTGTGGTCAACAGTTCCTTGGCTATGAAGTAGGCCTTGTCTGTGGGAAACTTCTGGACACAAAGAGAAGGAGGAGAACGATCATCCGTCTATCTATTCACATAATCACAGCTAAAGTCTTTAGTCTTTAATATGACAAAACGACACTATCAGGCTCAAACACAGCACATTTTGCAACGGCTAGATTGATTTTCCACCCACCTATAATTTGCATTTTTTCTGCATTTTGTAATCATTCAATAATTTTTCTATTTACTCTATAAAGACGGCATCTCTTCATGTCTGTTCGTCCTGATAGAGGAATGTTTTCTCTTGATTATAAACAATAATCCACAGAGGATGCCACATCCACTGCCCTCCACTCAGTCTTCACACCACAAAGCTGTTTGTTGATTTCAGCTACAGTCTGACACACCTTGCGGGGTTGCCATTGGCTGAGTCAGTGTTTCAAGGAGGGCATTGTGGATATACGTAACTGTATTCAATCAGCTGTATGTTATTTCTAGCATCATTAAAGCTTAGCGATTCGTTTGAATTTATTCGACCTGCAAAGCTACAAAACCGATCAAGTGTTGCATCCGCTCTCTCGCTGTCTGTAAGCCCACCTTCCTCCTTGCCTCCTCTTCATCTTCGTTGCGGACACACCCGGCGTCGGTGAGCAGCGGGCTGGTGAGAGGAGACAGCAGCCGTCCCTCAGGACTCTGACCTTGACCCAGCCCCTGCCCATTTACCGAGCTGCTGCCGTTGACGACCACGTGGGGACTTCCCCCCGGAGAGTCCTCTGAACCGGGACTTTCTGTGGGTAGGAGAGGAAAATAGAAAATGGGAAAGGGGAGGGAGGAATAGAACAAAGAGTGAGATAAAGGAGGAGATTGTAGGAGAGGATAAGGGAGTTAAAATTAGATTCTACATTTCTCATGAAATTCACTGCCATCTTTCTTATCATTTAATTCTTCTAGTGACATTTTCATTCTTTCCTCACACACCTCTAGGGGAAGGAAAAAGGGCTTCTAGATTCACATATTCCCCAAATGCATCCTACCAAACTGCTGTATGGCGCTGAATTTCAAGGTTAGACAACGCTACGCAATCAATCTTAAACTACGGGTCAGGACCCAAAATGAGCAGCTGTCATGTTCAGGCAGGTCGCCGCATGACAAGAATGCTACGATCCCTCAGCTCTGAAGGAGTCTACATCTACTCTGCGACTCTAAAAAGGTAATGTAAGTAGATGTTAGTAAATAGCTACACTTATACAAGTCAGTTTATCTACAAGACTTAACAAAAGCCATATTTGTGCATTATAAGGGGAAAATAAAAAGACAAATAATACAGTCGTGCTCATTAAACAGCTGTGGAGTTGCAATAAGAGCTGGTTAGCATGCTAAATGTAGCAGATACCTCTGCAACACAGTAAATAAACACAACATCATAACTGTTTTTCACATTCAGTTGAATATTCAAGTTAATTCTTGCATATTTTTCTCATATTTTTTGTAGTCATAATAAGGTACTTTTAATTAATCGGCCTGTAAAATGTCGGAAAATATGTAAAAACAAGTCCAAAGCTCAAAGATATCACATTGGAGTAGCTGAAAACCGATTGGTTTGGAGTTTTTCTTTAAACATGACTAAAACGATCATTAGCTTTTCCTTTTCTCTTACAATGCACTCTAGATATGGTCTCCCACAGATATTGGATAGTCTTGCTGGTTGTGATGATGCCTAAAATCATCTGTTTTTCAAATGGAGTCTGGTATGATTGTAGTTTTTTGGGAAAATCTGATCATCCGGACAGAGGAATATAAAGTTAGACCTACTTCTCACTACAGCTAGAGTCACTACAGAGGTTTTACTACATAGGTTGTGACTGTATACTTGCCCAGGTGCAAAGTTTCCAAAGAGTCCATTGTTATACACCAAACTGGCAACCACTGAGTGCAGATCTGTGACGGGTGCTATAAAAGAACTTGCCACCACACAGAAAATACAACTAAAAAAAACTACCACAACGACAAAACACAGGTGGAAACGACAAGCTAACAGAAGCTACGGGACATGAAACACAGATGGAAACAAGTCGGATCATGTTTGCACGACACCGAACAAAAACGGACAACATCTACGCTACAGGCTAGCTACCACGACACAAGACACGGGTGGAGGGGGTCACAATTCAAGCAGGCTATGGAGGTGGAGGGGTAGTCGGACATCGGTTCTCTCTACAGAAAATTCTGGAGTCCCTTTTCTTTCGAACATACAAGGTCGCTTTTTATTGACACTAGTGCACACAATCAGTTACAGTGTTAAAAAGAGAGTGATGACGAGTAAAGAAAAAAAAAAAAACCCTCAAAGAAGTCACAAAAAAAAAGAAAATCCAGTGGGTGTTTTTGTGATGAAAATAAAAAGGAATACAAAGTGTTACAAGAGTGACAAAGAAAAACCAGTGAGTCAGAGCGTCTTCAGGCCATACAGTCAGTGTGCGTTAAGGGAAGGATTATCATTTCAGTGCCTTTCTTTTGTGAGGGAATAAGAAAAGGCTTGTTGGCGGTTCTTCACTCGGTTGGCAGCAGTTTGACATTTGCACGTTCTGTATCTATTGTGCTTTTATGCTTTAGAGATCAACACCATGAAGTAAATACAGGATGTGCAAACTAAATCTACAACCAAACCACAAAACTAGAAGAACCAGCCAGAAAGCCTGATTATTCTTTCAAAAGAAGTCAGTCAGTCAGTAAAAGTGTGTTATGTAAACAGAAAGAGAAGCTCAGATGTGATGCTAAAACGCCACCTTATACCATTTTAATAAGCTAAATTAAAGAAAATGGTTTAGCACTTCGGGAAATACACTTGCTTGTTTTCTTACTGAGTAGCGAAAAGATAGATACCACTCTTGTGCTTGTACAGTGAAGCCTGTTAGCTTAGCTTAGCATAAAGACTAGGACCAGAGGGAAACTGCTAGCCTGTCCAAAGCTAACAAAAGTAACAAAATGTCCATAAAAACACAAAAGAAGAAAAACAGATATTAAATGTTAATTAGCTAGCTTTGGGGGTGCTAATAGGCTATTTTTCTCAAGCTAGCTGTTTCCCCTTGTTTCCAGTGTCCGTGCTAAGCTAACTGTAGCTTCAAATTTACCGTACATACATAAAAGTGGTATCAATCTTCTCATCTCACTCTTGCAAATTTCCCAAAATGTTGAACTACTTGCTTTGATATCAGTCAAATAACGATCACATCATCACAGTGTGTGTACCGCAGAAGAAACGACAATCATTTTACTTTTTTCGTTTTAAAAGTTAAACCTAGCAAATTTGGCTCTGATTAACTCCATTAACATACAAATTACAATTTAATACAAAATCACAATCTATCAGTCTGTTACTGTATGTACAGTACATTAAAAATACAAAAAGAAAAGCCTCAATGGAAGTGACTTGCTGCAAGTGCTATTTGGTGACAGGCAGTGAAAGGAAACACAAGGTGGGCTCAACTCCAATAGTCACGTTTATGTGTGTGTCCATCTCCTGACAATACTCAGACTTTCACACCTTACAGAATAAAAAATTCTCACTTCTCTCAAAGATATCTTTTTTTTCAACACTTACAATTGCAATAAGCTTTACTTTACATGTGTCTGTCTACCTTCGCCCTCTCGCTCATCATGGAAAGAGCACTGGAGTTGAGTCTGCCCTGTTTTGTCCTTGTGCACAGTGAGGAAAACCTGGGGCGAAAAACGCAAATGGTTTCTAAATATTTGATAAAAGACGGGGTGCAGTTAATTAAATATGACAGCGCGAGAATTAATGAGGAGTTTCTGGAGTCGTCAAGTTTGAGTTACGCTGCACTCGATGCCTCTCAAACATCTGAAACCATTTTGAGCCCCGTGATAGAAAAACACAGACAAAGTGAGCAAAAACAGAGCAGAATGACAGGAAAAAAAGCAGCTTGCCTGGTTTTACATGCATTCAGTAAAAGTAAAGAAAGGAAAATGGTGAGAAAACAGCATTTTTTTTCCCCCCCACTAACAGAAAACATGCTTATCAAACAGCGCATTTACAAAGCATGAAGCATGAACATTTTGTTTCAGGAAGAAGGAGTAGCTCAGAGGAAAGAAACAGTTGTTTGGCTTTAGAAGGTGACTACACATGATAAAACCCTGGTGACATTTAGTCGAAGCTAAGTCACTTTGTATATCGAACCCCTAACATCATCGGGAGCTCAAAATCTCCCAGAGTTATAGTACTTTCATGGAAACCTGGCTTCAGAAATCAGAAATCCAGCCAAGTTTTCCTGAAATTAGTGTTAATTCTACGTATGTGATTTAAATAAAGTGTTTTTATACACTGGGAGTCCAGATTTAGAAAAGTATATACGCTAAATAGATATGTAATTTGTACCACTAGCCAGTAGCTATAAAGAAAAGCGTCCACCTTTATTCAATTGAATGTCTATATTTCCCAAAAACAAAGTTAGAAAAAGATTTATTTAATGTTAGCATGCTAACAAGCTCAGAAAGACGATACTAACATGCTGATTTTTTAGTAGTTAGCAGCACTCAGGGTGATGGGAATATCAATATCAGCTTTGTGGGTATTTAGTCAAGTATTGGACAAATTAAGAGTTTGACCATCAGCCAAAGAATCACTTAATGTGATGATCATTTAGGTGAATTATTTACAATCAATTCGCTGTTTCTGAGTGTCTATTTTACCAACTTTGTATTTGGGAAATACAGACGTTGCTGCTTTTTTTTTTAGGCAGTGTGAGCAAAGTGCATTAATTCACGAAAGTTTATCCCAATTCAGTGTTGTAGTGGGAACAAAAACAAAGCGTGTGTTGCAGTGAGCAGACAGCCAGTAAATGACAGTGATGGGGGATGGAGGGCCGGCACACCTTCAATAAACACCATCGGAACAGAAGAGAGAAAACAGCATCCAAAGAAGGTGAAAGACAAACCAAACAGTGAGCTACCTTTGTTGTGTGTGTGTGTGTGTGTGTGTGTGTGGTGCATGCCAGGGGCCAAGCTAAGCAAAGCAGACAGCCGTGGATGGTCACAGGTTTGAGGACGATGCTTAGTGTGTGTGTAGAAAAGAAAAATGTCTGAGAAGAGCCCGTGACCAACCAAGAGACGACGCATGGGCGCGTGTAACGAATCTTCAGTAGAAACGTAGACACACACAGTTGTTATCAAAAATACAGATATAAAGGTTAAGGGGTCATATTGATACGCTCCCTAACGTTTCAATTGATGTAAATCTATTCTTCCACTAATGAATACAAAAGAGAATCACTACAAAAAAGTCTCTACCACAAACATCCAAATTACAGTGCAAGTCGCCCACGACAGACAGACAGAAAATCGAATGAAAGCATTAAAAAGTGCTCCGAGGAAAAGGACGTCGGCTCGGCCAACACCGAATGAGAAAGGCAGACCGGCCGCTACAGCTACAGATCCCCGTGGCTTAGACACTGAACACATTTCTCTTCCAAGTCTACGATCCATTCCCTACCAAGAAACATTCAAATATACTGTACAATTAAAGGGGGGAATATCTCTCGTTTTAACAATCCGTGTGGTCGAACACAACCCGAGCAACCACAGGCTGCTCCAAACACAAACCATGTACAACATCTCCCATCACTTCCCATTGAAATCCCTCAGCTATCATCTTAAAGCCCTTCTATTGCACCAGACAACAGTCAATAATTATAAAAGTTTGATTCGGAGAAAATGCTACTACATATTGGGAAACATTATTACAACAAACCTTGTTCTATAAGGACCCAGAAAAGCAACAGATCCTGGCCGACTCCACAGCTTCCAAGTGTCACATTTCCCCTAATTCATCTCCTGCTTCAACACCTTAATATCTCAACAACAAGCAAAACATCGTTTATAAAAGTGAGCTACAATCGACAGAATCCTCATGTCTCCTAAATAGAGTAATATTGATGTTATCAAATGGTTTTCTTGAAGAAAAAAAAGAGGAAGGGTTGTAGAAATAATCTTCCCCACAAAACTACAGTTCTACATGTGAAGGTATACTTTCATCTACACTGAATATACAATTCTTAAGTTATGGCACTTTGTAAGGAAGATTTTTCGTCTAACATTACCGATGCTGATTTTTAAAACCCGTCAGTGAGAACTGGCTGAGGTGCCCCAAGGCTGTCATCGATTCGTCTTTTGACAAACAGCCAGTCAAAGTTTTAACGTTACGTTTTAAGTAAAGTCGGACTAAAGTTAAAAAGTTTGCATAAAAATTCAATAAAAAAGTCGGGATTAAGAGGTTTAGAAACAATGAACCTTTCATCTATTCGTCTGAAAGTCGGGTAGGTGTTTTGATTTGACAATGTCAAAAAGTCTAACTTCTTCTATTTTGCATTTGTTTTTCATGTAATACTTTTTTTGCTTCCATTAAAAGTGGTCAAATAAACTTCACATTCAACGGAAAAGTTGAATTCTTGGAACATTTATCTGGTATGGACCCCTTCTGTTTAAATGACAGCATGTATAAGAATGAGCATGGACTCCACGAGCAGAGCTGTGACGAAACAAGAAGCTTAGTTGAACACGGCGATAACATGAGTCATCAGCTTCCGAACAAACTTACGGAGTCCATGCCAGCTCAATTGCCTGTCGTCATTAAGGGAAAGGGAAGAAATAGCAATCATTTTTGATTTTAAAAATGCATTACATTCAAAACAAATGCAAATTTTACGTATTTTGACTCGTACTCTCCCGACTTTTCGACCTTACTGTTTAAGGTGTACCAGCTAACCAAGTGTAAACAGGTGACTAAATCTATTGTGTGGCAATTCACATTTGTGTACTTCTACTATTCAATAATCTATTAATGGAATGATTTTCAGTCTTTGTTAATGTAGCTGTGTGATTAACACAGCGGTTTATCTGTAATAGACTAAACTGAAACGTTGTCTTGACAGGATTATATTTAGCGCATTATAGCGCCTAATATGAGGCAGAACTACTCTTCAGCCTTCAACAGCTAAAAACCCGACCGCCAATATCTTCCTCGTTAAAGCGGTAACACCCTTCCTCCTCTTCCGCCTCGCCGTCCTCCCCCTCCTCCAGCTGGAGACTCCCGAAGGAGTACTTGTTGCGCGGCAGCGGCGAAGAGTTGACCGAATTCATGGAACTGACCGCGACGGGATTGCCGTACATTAGCGGCTGGCTGTACGCGCTGCTACCGGTGTCCGACTCCGTGTCGCTGGTGTCGGTGCCGCTGCTGGTCGATCCGTCGATCATTTGGACCGGTTGGTTTAAGTTGTTGCGGTTGGGCTGGCCACCGTGCTTTCCCTGGCGGCCAAACAGCCGCTGCACCGTGTTGGAGCGCGGCTGACCTGGAACAATGAGGTTCCCCGTGTGATTGCCGTTAGTTATGATCATTCTTCGTTCCATCGGGGCGGAAAGCGGAGCTTGGCTGTGCAGCCCCGAGCGATGAGGGTCGTGACGATGGACGGGGGTGGACGTCAGCTGGCTGAGAATGAACGGATCAGTGTCGGAGCGGTTCCGCATGTTGTTGTTGTTGTACGGTTTGGCGAAGTGTGGCGGCGTGCGGTTCGAGGTGATCGGGGAGTAGCTACCGTACTGGTTTGGTGGGGGGGATTGCTGGATCGTTGGAGCCTCCACTGGGATGACTCCTGGACGTTTAGTGAAATAATGCCCGCCATCGTCCCAGCGTGTGCGCGGCGTACCGTGACCGTTTGTCATCTCGGCGTGACTGAGGGAGTTGGTGCGGTGGTGGAAGCTGCTGATCACGGGGCTGGAGCACTGACTACGAGTCCCGGTTCCGAGCGGTCGGCCTATCGACGCCACCCGCTTGTCTCGACCCTGAAAGATCTCATCCAGCAGCGTGCTGTGGAGCGGGAGGCGACCGTGATATGAACCTCCGTTGGGCAAAATTTCGTCATCTGTCAGCTCATGACTCCCGTTAGTCTTGGGCGACTGATCTACGCTGCCTCTACCCATCATACCCTGCTGTTGATGCTGCTGCATCAGCCCCTGGTGATTGGTGTGGTAGAACCCGTTCACAACCCCAAACAGATTCCCGGCTTGCCCCCCGTTACGACCCATATCCCCGTTCCTCTTATTAAACACATCATCTGCATTGCTGCCATTTGCTTTGCTGTGGCCCCTGTTGTTCTTTGTCACATCACACTCGCTGTCTATGTCGCTGCAGTCTATGTAAGGAATAGAGGAGCTGCTGCCTTTGTTTGCCCTGCAGGAAGGACCTGGGTTGAGGAAGTTCGGGTCCAGCGCCGATCCGGTG
>OMLP01001262.1:0-16459 GCA_900302685.1 Spondyliosoma cantharus
AGTAAGACGATGACCAGGGCATCGATCATCCTGTGAGTTAATTTTCTCAAAAGTTTAGCAAACAGCAACTTAAGTACTCCACCATTGAAAAGGAAGCTCTTGCACTGTTGTTCGGCCCACAACATTTTGAGGTTTACCTTGGGTCAAGTGTCAAGCCTATTAAGTTCTTCACAGACCATAATCCCCTTGTGTTTCTGTCCAAGATGTGTAACCACAACCAACGTTTCATGTGTTGGTCTCTCATTATTCAAGACTACAACATGGAAATTTGCCATAAAAAGGGGTCCGAAAATGTTCTTGCTGACGCTTTGTCGCGTGCTGTGTAGTCATGGTAGGTGAGCTGTAAGGTATAGTTCCAAACATTATGTTTGGACTCATAAGGGTAGGGGTGTTAGGTGCCAGGCAGGGCCTAAGAGAGTGTTGTGTTTTCCCTCCTATTTTCTTTCTCTCCCCCTCCCTTCCTTTTGTTTTCCACCCACAAGCTAGTTAGACTTTTGTTTGTTTTTGGTTCTTTAAAGGTAGAGTCTAGTGAGGCCACGTTTTGTTATAATTCTTTTATTTTATTTGGCACAACCACCTTGCCCATATTTCCCCCACATTTTGTCTACCTCTTCTGCTTTTTGTTGACTGAAAAATAAACCATTATTGTCACTTCTACTTCGACTCTTCAATCTTTGGTTGTCGTGTTGTTCCATGTATTGTGGACTTAACACAATGATACAACCTCGAAACAGTTGCAGTTAGGTTGGGTTTAGGCACAATACTACCTGGCTAGGTTTCGGAAAAGATCTCAGGGTGTGTGTCAAGTTGTGCTTTATAAGCTTTCACCCGTACACTTACACACCAATGTCCAAGTTACCACACAGGGTGCTGGCCAGACCATCAGGAGCAATTTGGATTCAATGTCTTGACCACTTCTCTCTCATATTGTCTCTCCACTTGAGAATGCACAAATTTAATTGGCTGAGTAGCATCAAGCGAGATGATTTACAATGCATGCAATTCAGTTTCCTGGGCCGCTTAACAGTGCCGTAAAAGCTAGAAAACGCTGGTGATTAAACAAGAAACCGGCTGTCAAAATGTAATAATGCTCTAAGAGTTTTAGGGGCTGGACCGGATAAACTGTATGGCAAGCTGGTCATTATTGCAAAATAAAGTAAAGATGCATAGGGTGCTTGAGACCCCTGTGTTGCGCTTATTTATACATGATCCTTTGCTTATCATGAGATGGATACATCTAGCAGTGTGTGTTTCATTACGCCCTTCGTAGAGCCAATGACAATGTTTTTACACTGCCAGACTGTGTACACACTGGCTTCATGTGACAATGACACAGTTTGTTTAGTAGTTCAGTCCCGAACAAACCTGTTGTGTACTGTAGGTATCATTTTCTAATCACATCCTTTCGGCTATCCTAACCTTCCACCCTCAGGAAGTCTGATTTAGATAATGATAATAAAAGGAAAGCCCAGTGAAGGACAAAAACAACGTGCAGTAGAACAGCCCCACCAACCCCACCCCTAAGGCCAGCCCACACTCTTAATCCCTCTCCACTGTGCCCAGTTCAAAGGAAAGGCCAGAGCACATGTCAGGGAACAGCAGGCATCACTGCCACTCCAAATACCTAGTCATCCGCACACAGCTGTGAGCTCACCGCACCGTAGGATGCCTCACATGTAAGTGCATTTAGAAAGTCCATTGTCCAAACACATCTAGATCAACAAACCAAGTCCTTAGAGGGGAGATCATCTTAACTCTCTTAGAGAATGTAATCCAATTCCTTAGTAGATTTAGATGTGGAAGGAGTTGATTTTCCCACCCACTGGAGCCATGAAACAACCAAGACCTGCATTCCACAGATCTCATCAGTCCCACGGAGCTCATTGGATAATCAACATGAATCAATGTCAGCATTGTCAGTAGAGAAAAAAAAAACATAGCTATACATACAAAAAGGGCTAACCAATATTTTGGAACAATAATGGTGTTTCGAGTTAGATAATGAATAAGATATAAAAGTGAGAGAAATATATGTCAGTTGGTAAACACTGAAATAAAACCTCTGACGAAGCTGCTCCTGTAACCCCAAACCATAAAACAGACTGTAAAAACAATTACATGTTAAAAATGTGGGTTCAATTGGGGTCGGCACTTTATATAACTGTTCTTGAGTGTTTGGTAAGTACATTCTGTATCACAAAATGCAGTAGGCCTATAACAAATGTATTCTATCACGTTAGATACTAGGGTTGTCACAATTCTGAAGATCCCTGTTTCAATTTGCTTTTTGATGTTGAGGTCCTAATTCAGTTTGATTTCAGATTCAAATCTGGATTTGTGGAACCGCATCTGGATTTGTAAAGATCAACTGATGGTTTTATGCCCTAACTAAATTCTTCATAAAGATGTGGGTATTTTACAACAACAGCTCGACTTTCAAATAAATAATAAACTTCAAATAATATTTACATAATATTTACAACTTTTCGTTTTCTCTATAACGAAAAGAGATTATAGAGACGAAAATATACATTTAGGGGATTCAAAAATAAACAACAAAAGATGTAAATTCAATTTAGTGTAGTTTCTCAAATCTGTCCTGAGTAAATCCTCTTCCAAAACCAACCAACAAAGAATCTCTGAAGAAGAAAATAAACCCAACACCTGTGACGCTGTTAGAGTTACCTACAGTATCAGCTGATCGTCTTTGTGCACACAAGATAAGGGTCTGGAAGTGCAGCAGCAGGCTAAACCAGCTGTGTCATCTTTACGTTTTTTTGTTTTTATTTTTAGACACGATCAAGTAGGCAGAGAAACAAAGTGAAGTGAAGAGAAAACAAAGTACTGTGGCCAGTCCTACTTTTGATTTTCGTGTTAAAACTGAGAGCTTATTTTGATAAATCTTGGATCGAGAATTGAAATTGTGACCCTATTTGATACATTTATTGAGTGGGTGCCATCAAGGGGTGAAAGGCTATGCTGAACTATGAATCAAAACCTAAGCCTTCAAGTTCTATGGCAGTAAGCCTGTCATCATACTTAAGTACTGCTTCACTCTATGGCTAATGGTTGGCAAGTGGGGCATTGTAAAAAAATAAATTGAAACACACCCTGCTTGAAGTTGTCCAGGTTGCGGAACTCCACCAAGTTATTCCCGTAGTAATAGTTAGTGACATAGATCTTGGAGTCTTTAGCCAGGGGGTCCTTCATCCAGGCTCCCTCATTGCGCCCATAACTATGCTGCTTCTCTGGCTGCTCAATCGAAGCTACAGTCCCTTCGCAGTTGAGGATCTTCCCTAGAAGAAACAAGCAAAGCATTCAACATGTATGTATGCCTGGGAGAGAATGACTTGTATTGACAAAGGCTTAAATCGATTTCCCATTCATACATATACATACCATTTTTCTGCTGCTAAATTGGCCTTTGTCACTATAGTCACAGCCTGTAACAGAATACTGAGACTTTAGCACGTACCTGCTCTATGGAGACTGGGCCGACTGTTGTTGTTGGAATTGTCCAACACCAGCACAATGGTTGGAGCTGGTCTTTCAGAAGCTGGTGCACGATGTGTGGTGATAGTAGTGGGTGTAGCAGTGCTGGTAGTTGTGGTGCTAGTAGTTGTAGTGGTAGTGGCAGTTGTAGTGGTAGGGATTTCAGTGATAGCAAGAGGGTCAGCCACAGTGGCGTCCACGGTTTCCAGGACCATTTCAGCTCCTCCGTCCTCTGACTGGTTTTCTGTGATGTGATGGACCGTGTACGTTTTGGCTGAATGGTCTGTGGGGGTGGGGAGGAAGTGGGCAGTCAGGCCAGGTGATATGAAATAAATCTGAGATTCACAAAGCTGGTTTTCATTCAAAATACAGCAGATGGCTCAACAAGATCAGACAGTCCTGAGGCTGAGTGGTGACAAGCTGCTTCTTGAGCTTGTTAGTGCTGGTTATATTTGGGCAGTATCACCCAGTACTTGTGCAGACACATTATCAGTTTCAACTGTCTTTTTAAAGAGTTTTTAAACATTTCATTCACTGCACAGTAAATACAGTATATAACTCCTTGACAGCAGGAGACACATTATAGTTTGCTGTGTTCATAGGTTCATATCAAAGAAGACACATTAGCAATGTAGCACACAGAACAGCAACTTCCCCCCTTTTCTTTGAACTTCTTTCTCCTCTCTTCCTCTTAACCATGTTTCATTGTCTAATAGTTTGAACTGGCTCATAGAATACTGAGGCAACATTTTGCTTGTAACAGAAAATGATTTCATTATATCTATGGCATTCATTGGAGAGTGTTATGGTCTCTGTATGTAAGTGCTTGTCCAGTTGCTTAACAGAAATTGTGAATTTCATCATCATCTAGGTAATGTTTGCTTATTTTATCAGATGTATAGACCAAATGCATGTACTGACTGCATTGCACTGACTCAAACAAAAGCTATTTTGTTGCATGCTGGGGCAACAACACAGCTGGGACAAACTGCGAAAACAGGCACAGAGCACGCTAGCATGTAACATGTCCTGTAACAATTTGGCACTTTTTAGGGGGTGGGGGTGGGGTGTTTCAAGCCTTTATTGGATAGGACAGCTGAGGATTTTACAGGGAATTGGGGAGAGAGAGGGGACTACTGTATATGCAGCAAAGTGCTGCGCGTCAGAATTGAAACCCTGCAAATGCTAAGGATTCAGCCTTTTGTACGTGAGATGCAATTTGTGTAACTTTCCATACAGTCCAACAATCATTTTAACTTAACACAGTGATTGACAAGGTGTGCAAAGCTGTGAACGTTGGCCTGTCTCTCAAAGTGCTGCCACTCTGGTCTCCGGCGTGGGAATAATAGTAATAAGTATAATAATAATCCATTACTATCACAACCAGACTGCTCTTCTACCAAGATCAACATCATTAGCATGGATACAAATAGCATGAATATCAGCAGGGATAGAGATGCTGCCACTCAGACAGAAGTTCTTCTTGAGGAGCAGCAGAGTTTGTTCTTGGTCAAACTGTAACCTGTATGGTAGATTTACTACCACTAGACAACTTCACAGCTACTCTCTGTCTGCTCCGGTCAACAACACCTGTCTGCTCTGAGTGCAGTCACAGTAGTTTGCTCTCCATCCTGTTTCTTAAAGGAGCCACACTACTCTTTAATGCCATATAAGCCAAGCTTGGAGACTGACATGACTCCGAGATTCTTTTTTTTTTTTTAAGTTTGAACAAAAAAAATCAAGTAAAAAAAATATATTTAGTGAACAGTGTAGCTCCTCAACATTGTCAGGAAATATTGAATATACAAATGTCAAAACACAGTGGAGTGGGGATTTAAAAAACACCCAGATGGAACTGTTGACAGGAGCGCCATTCTGTGCACTTTTTGCAGTAAAGAATTGTCATACCATAGGAGAACTCTGAAAAGTCTGAAATATCACCTCCTTTTAAAGTTAAAATGTATAACTTTATAGAATATAATTTTCTCCTAACTACATAAACTAAGCCATTGTATTTGTGGCATGTGTACAAAATGACTTTGTGGATCAGGTAATTGTTAATGGACATGGCATCCATCTGTGTTCATTAAAGCAGATGGGATGCAAATTGTACAGCTTTTGTTACTTGACTATTATACAAATCAAAGACCTCTATAATCCAGTTTGATACTGTGCTGAAGATATTTAAGTATTTCTTAAAGGACCATGGCAG
The DNA here is from genome assembly GCA_900302685.1 of Spondyliosoma cantharus. Taxonomy (NCBI): domain Eukaryota; kingdom Metazoa; phylum Chordata; class Actinopteri; order Spariformes; family Sparidae; genus Spondyliosoma; species Spondyliosoma cantharus. The sequence goes on from OMLP01001262.1 coordinate 5,705, forward strand.
TTTTTTGTTTTTTCTTTGAAGGCTTTACTTCATGTGTCAAATCCATCATGCTTGACATTGCTGCTAATGATTTTCCAAACAATACCAATTGTATTTTCAGCTTTGGAAATAAACAAAGAAACATTGTATTACCTGTTACCATAGTCAACGTTGCATTCTAATTGCACAATGATGAAGGGCAGACTTTTCAAATCAGCGTGCATTTATTTCTGTACTATCCAGCAAAGGTTGTCTAATAATGCAACTTTTTTAAAAAATGTGGATGAATTCCTTCATTTCCAATCCTACAGTTCCTGTTGTAAACAGTCAGTTGTGGTGATGTACTGCTGGCACGCAGTTACTGATTCAAGTTTGCAGGCTAAAAGGAGTGTAGACAGGTAAAGTGTTTAACATTTTTCAACTGAGCAAGTCACTCAATGACCACGCTGTGGTTACACTCAGCATCTCCCTAAAAAGGTTTGTCAGAAGAATTTCAGAAAAAAAGCATGAAGGTATATGAACCTTCATTTGATGAAAAAAGGTTTCTGCCACCTGCTCTAAACCCGAGATTATGGAAATGCAGCTGACTGGCTTCAGTGATTTGACAAGGGTGGCTGGGCTCTCTGAGGTTCACATGTGTGGCAGAACACATGGTCTGACAGCATTATGTGCGTGTGCCCTGTGCAAACGCAACATACCTATTCACTCATCTAGACTTAAAGAGGATTGGAAGGAGTCAGGAAATGTTTTCTCTGCATTGGTGAGGGCCCCCACACATTGTTGTGAGGAGTGAAGCTGAGGCATGTCATGGACATGACAGTGTTCCATTGACACAGCATTCCATCAGCTCCATGTATTTTCTCAATAAAAGATTTAGATTTCCTGCTCACTGAATGTGCACCAGCAATTCAATCTTGCGCTGACTACAGCAGCTTTGCTGAAACAACAACGGAATAAATCTTGTATTGAGGGGATCGTGTGTGTTACACAACAGTTGATTCCCTGTTTTATTGCTTTGCATTTAAGTGATACAATTATAGCTGCATCTCACAGTTGTGTAAAACAGCATTCTTCGGAAAACCTGATATTGTCTTCTACTGATATCCAAATCCAGCTAATAAAGATCTTGTCTCTGGTTCTATGACTCTCCAGCTGCTGATTGATCCTGATCCAGCAAAGTGCCATGTGGAGTCAGATTAGATTGCTGAAGAAACTCATTTGGATCATTTTCAACACCAACAGTGGATCACACACAGATGATCGCACACAGATGGGAGTGCAAACTCAGCTAAAGTGCGAGCTAAGTGTTTGCTTTAGCTCAGAGAGGGTGTCTTCCTATGAACACATCACTACACTGGGAGAGTACTTATACTGGGTGTCCCAGCCAAACTGAAAACTCTCACCTCCTCTGTGCTCATCCTCGTCGGTCTTGGCAGCTTTGTAGTATGTGATGCCCCTCACCACGCCAGGCTGGTGGCCAACCACCTTGGCTTTGGCTGTAGGATCAGGCTTGACCGACTTCCCAGGTTTAATGACCTCTTTCTTGGGTTTTACGACCTTTTCCTTGGGTGGTTTGGGTGGGGGTTTGGCTCCAGGGGTCTTTTTGTTGGGGATTTTTACAGCCTCCTTGGTTTTCTCATCATTAGTGTTCTGTAAACATGGATATTCAGGTTATGTAAATACACTAGTTCCTTTAAATTTAGAACAATTTGAAAGTGTGATTGGAACAGGAAATGTTCTGAGAAGGAATTAACATGTTAACACTGCACGGAGAAATAGCATACAAAACCGTAATAATAACCAATAATGCCATTAGTATTATTGTAAACAAGCAAACTGTTTGTTATATTTGCGACTCCAAATCCATTTTAAACATTTGTCAGTTTGACATCAATAGTTTGACATCTTGCGAAATTCGTTTTTTGCTGAGAGGTAGATGAGAATGCCCTTCAAAGTGTAGTTCAAAGGAAGCTACCACAAGCAACAGGTTAGCATAGACGGGGTTAGACGGGAAACAGGGCAAAACAGCTTGGCTCTTTACAAAAACCAGCACCTCCAAACTCACTAAATAACACAATATGTCTTTGTTTCATTTGTACAAAATTTAAACGTAATAAAGTAGACTGGTGGCAAAGAGTGATAAAAGTGAGTCCAAACACTCACTACACTGAAACAAGTCTGAAAAATATCAATAGTGACACATGCGGCTGAGATTGGACTTGCCCACCTACAGCCTGGATGTGAATTGCTGGGGGGTTGGGGGGGGCTCTATCCCTCTCTGCTTCTGGCTTACACACAGCCTATCGTATCCCTTGAAATTAGACCATACTACAAATGATACGTGAACAGCCAATCAATTGTCAGGTGCGCAGTCGGGTTGCACCACAGTAATGTCTGCTTTTCTTGCTGTCTGATACGGCGGCCAACAAGCCACAGCCATGCCGGTAAACACACTGGCCCCTTCAGCCTCTGTCCCGGCCAGGTGTCACTCATCCTTTGAGTATGATTGGGTTTGTTAGGTAGAGCGGACAGACCGGCTCTGCCTAGTTATGCGCCAGCGACAGCCAAAGCAACTGAGGCTTACAGTCCGCCGCACGAGCTCTGCCGCTGGCCAAGTGTTTTTCAAACCAACCGCAAGAAAAACACAATCACAACCCACTGACACAAGAGTGAGAAAGGGAGTGCCGACAGACAAGAAACTGTGAGTTAAAAAGAGCAGGCCAGCTCGCCGGTGCGAGAGCATTTTTATTCATTTCTGACATTTTATTTGTGTTTTTCCTCATTGCGTAACATAATTACAAGCTGTGTGCCTTGGTAAAGTGGTTGAAAGAAAAATAGAGAGGTTAAAATCGATTTGTCTTTTAAAATTGAGACTGGTGGTCATTAAAAATGATCAATGCTTATCAATGCTGAACGTGATACGCTCGAGGTAGACCCTCACCCTAGAGGTGGTACATATGACATCCAACTTTATCCATTATTTATTTATTTTTTTGTCCCCCCCCCTCTTTTTTTTTTTTTTTACAAATGGCACTGACTTATAGCACTTCTTTTAATGTGCTGCTAATATTACGACTTATAGTGCTACTACTAGAAATACTACAATACTACTAATTACTAGTTGTTTTGATGCTTCATGCTGCACGTTCATACAAGCACAGAAAATGTTTCTTCTAACCTGTGCTTTGTTCTCAGAGGAGTCTTTCTGTAGCAGCTGCAGGCTGAGGCTGGAGATCTCCTTCTTGATACTCATCATAACGTTGGTGTAGTTCTCATATCTCTTAAACTGGTTGGTGAGGCTCATCATACTATCCCGAACAAATTCATTCTCTCGTGTAAGGTTCGTCTTGATTGTCTGCAAGATAAAACCATGATCATGACAAGTGACATAAGCTGATACACTTCCAATAATACGTCTCATACCAAATGTTTAATTATGATGGTATGAGGGAGTACCTGAGTTTGGCTGTTTGCCTACCTCTTCTAGGGTGTTCATCTGAGACATCACTTTGTTGATGTAGGAGTGGACTTTCATTAGATCCATGCTGTAAAGTGTTCCCTCGAGGAGGTCCACCATAGATTGGAGCTGCTCATTCATGCCATAAAAGTAGAAGAACTAGTGTTATTCACCATTTCCTGAACACAGACCTGACCTTTATGTGCCTCTGTTCAACTGCGCTAATAACTTAAGTGCCCTCCCAAACATTCACTGTGATTGCCACTATTGACATCCACACTCCACTCGATCAATAGGCAGCTATACGTTCTCATACTCTCTAAAGCTTTCCTTTTCAACGTAGTATTTTCCTTAAGAGAACCATTGGGTTAATCTGTAGTTTAAAGTGAAGTCAGATCAAACATCTGGAACTGCCTTTCATTACATATGGTCCATAGCGTGCTTCTCCTGTCTGTGAAATATGAAAGTGTGCTTTAGATACATGCAAAGGTGTGCTGACGTGTTCACAAACTATGTTAGATGACGTACTGCTATAGTCAGGTCACAGAGAGTTGAAGAATGATTGTTTAGGCTTTTTTTACATTGGGGAGAGTTTTATTGTCACTGCTTTTGCTCTCCTTCTCTTTTACAGCTCTCTAAATGAAACAAGCACAGAATGTTGGGTGATTGATTTTCTTGTTCTTTTTTTCCTATTACCCCTGCCATGGAGGTTATGCCTTCACTCACATCTTTTTGTTGGTTGGTTGGTTGGTTTTCCAGCAGGATTACACAAAAAACTGCTGAATGGATTTCCATGACGCATGAATAAGGGATGGGTCTTGGCCCAGAATAGATCCCATTAACTTTTGGTGAAGAGCCAGACAAAGGCATGAATCCAGAATCTAAAAAAATAATCATTTTCTTAATTTAAAGTCCCATTAAACGGGAATGCAGAGTGTTATTTGCTTCTGATTCAGATTCAGAATACTTTATTAAAAACTTTATTTACTTTATTAAAAATTGTTCTGCATAGAAGTGTTTACTTAAAAACGGTCAGATAGGGGGGTAATAGTCGAGGATATTGATTGGCATGTATGGGAGCTGATAGCACCAGCGCTGAATATGAGCTATGCCCTGTGCCACACAGCTACATGTGAAATTAGCCAACTATGCCCGACCATGAGCTCCTACCAAAAACAGCCAATCAAGTGATAAGCGGGCTGCCCAAACATGGTCGCATCCAAGACCAACAGCTGCAATTTGAAAACAGGGAATACAGTAAAAGGCTGGTTTTCTTGCCTGGTTAAGTGCGTGGGGCCACCAGGGCCCTTATGTTATTCAGCTAATAGAACGTTAACATGCTACATGAATAAACATGAATAAACGAGCAGGTGTTAGTTGTCAAATAGCAGCTAAAGGCTGTTAACCACTTCGGGCCTGGATACCCTGTTGTCAGAGCTGGCTGCAGTTGGTCTGAGTTTATGTTTAGTCCACCATCCGTTCATTTGGAGCACGGCACAGGTAGCTAAAACAAAGGTAGAGATACATTGATGGGAGGGATGATGGCATGATATTATTGCTTGAAATTGAGTGGTTTAAACTTACGTAAGTACACATGATATTTTGTTGTACAGGAAGAAGACGGGATTGGATTTCATTAAGAAAACATTTTGGTAATTTCTTTGTTGTATATTGTTAAACAGGTGCAAAGTATGACCTTCGGATGTAAACTAGAATGGCTTAGCTGGTCATCTTAAGCAGTTATAGGTTGTTTTGAAGTTGAGAGTGATAAAGGGCAAATCAAATTTGATATTGGATCGGGCTTGATTGAAATAAAGGGGACTGTTGGGCCTTGGTGGAGGTATGTGAGTGCCATAATAGTTTTTACAATTGTACAGCTTATTTTGTAATGCTAAATGTTTACGTACATTCTAACACACTACTCTATTTCCCAGGGTCTTTGTGACTTTTTGCAATGACTCCCATTTGCCGATTATGGCTGACTTTAAGGACTGCAATACTGTCAAGTTGTAGTTATCAATTATTTTCATAATTGATTCATTTGTTATTTATATTCTTGACAAATCATCTAACATGGATCTTGTCTTGTCTTCTTGTACTGCCCGACCAACCATCCAAAATCCATGATATTTAATTTTCTGTCAGATATTTTTAATTGAGAATTCACTTGAACAATGAATCGGTTATCAAAAAAGCATAATATATAATATATAAACAGTTCAGTGACTAATTGTTTCATCTCAGCATCTCCAGCATTTGTTCATGTACAATCAACATTTTGATGCAATGGTGCTAAGTTTGTACAGGTATTCATTTTGTTGATGATTTTGAATGATCTTGGTAGAAAAGGTGCTATGAACACATAAATACTCTACATATAGTGGCTTAAAGTTTAGTTCTTCCTCACCTTTAGCAACTCAGGGGCCTGTTTCTTCAGCTTCTCCATCTTCCACTCATTCTCACAGGGGTTGAGGGAGGACGGTGGGGCAGTGCACGAACACTTACAGTCAGACCCAGAGCTGACCGTCTCCACAGTGTAAAAATCTTCCACCCGTACACTGCCAGTCCGCAGCCGCACGCAGGCATCCTTGGTCAGAGGACGCATGATGCACTTGCAGCGGCAGTCTGAACCCTCTGACGTCATCCGGACAGGCTCGGTCTCTCCAAAGATCTGGAAGGCAGAATGGGAGTTGTCCCATGTTCACATCCAAAAGAAAAAAGGTTTTGTTTGTTTGAGGTCACAATATTCTTTCTTTCATTCTTGAATGTTAGTAGATGAATGTCTACACTGTCTCTGTACTGTGCTACTGGTGTAAACAAGCTGCTTCAAGGCTGAGCAGTAGTTTAACACACTAGTGCAATCCATGCAAAAAAAATACATATATATTTTAAAGGTAGATGCTGAGCTGTTTTGTTCCATCCTCCACCAGTGTATCCTGAGTTCTTCCAGTCATCTATTCCATTAGTCTAACCCCTGCTGGTCTTACATGAATAATAAAACCATTTTTGTTGTAGGGAAACAAAAACAAAGGGAAGGAAAGTCATCCTGAGAAATAACCTCATGCTTCCCTTCTGTTCTCTTCTGAATGTTAGCCAATGTGACTCAGAGCAAAGCCTCAGGGACAAACATAACTTATAAGACCTGGCCTTTGGCTGCCATGTATGAAGAAAGAGTTTTGTCAGCCCATGGTCATTATTTTAAAAACAGGAAGCAATGCATGGCAGCCTGTGCCATGCCACTTATTCTTTTAAAATCCACCTTGCCTCGACAGTGAAAGGTGGGCCAGTTCAGAAGACAGTTAGATTGTAAAACATTTCAAATGCCCCCTTGCAGCTGTCTTGTTGTGTGCTGATCTCAATAAAGGTGTGTTCAGATAGAAACCAAAGCAAATTTTGGATTGCAAGTTTAGTGGCAAAGAGGTAATAATATTTCAACTTGAGGAAAAAATCAATGTCTCTCCAAAGGCTTTATGACTCCAGTTCATACTTGAGAGGGTGAGAGGAAATGGAGAGAAACAGGAGGCACATACCAGGAGTTTTATCTGTTGAAGTTGGATATGCTGAGTTTGAACTCAGAGCCTGTGCTGTCACAAATACTAACCACAAGCACATTTATTTCAAACACATATGGTCTAGCTGGAGCTTGCTACAGTGCCAGCTAGCTGTTTGGGGGGAATAAACATTGACTGCAAAAACACTGAGCAGTCAATTTGCTTGGTCTTCAGCCTGAACACACCTTAAAATTAGTAGTTCCTATCCATCTTGACAATGAATAGCTTTTTATAAGAGGACCTGCTCCTTTTAATGTGGTTCTTGTGGTGTCAGTTTGTACCATATCCACACTCACAGACTCAAAGGCTTTGAGACATGTTCCCGGTAAGGCGGAAAACAGATTTTCAACTTAAATCACTCAGTTTATTTTATTTTGAAACTTTATGGAACTTTTTCCCTGGAACCTCTGACTGAAAATTTTTCTATTTGTGTGTATGTGTCATCCTGTTTTTTGTTTTCATTCTAAACATATATTTTAACCTACAAACCTACAAGGCGAAATGAAATGTCACATAGAGCTGTCACATTCCCTTTTTATACCATTTCGGTCCCTCACTCAGGACTTACAGGTGTGGTCAGCTAAATCCATACATACTCAGGACTTAAAGCTTTAGGGGGGACATGGGGATTAGGCCTATGTTTCTCTGATGTGTTTTATGCTCCTCACCAGCTTGTTTTTCCCTCCACACCTGCTCTGAATCTGAATCCTTGTTAGCCCTGCTTTGTCCGCAGTGTTTTTCCCATTAGCTCCTTTTCCTGTCTTGTTTCTTCACCTTAAACGAGTGAAGGGGGGAATAAACAGATGCATCCAGTGGTAAGGACAAATTTGCATTCAGATATGTGTGGCTGACCCCCCAAAAGGACTACAAACCAGCAAACTGAGTTCCACGAGCTGCACATCCTCCACTGTCCCACATTCGCCTGCATCCGTGTATGTGTGACCATGCCTTCATTCCTCTCATCCGTGCTTCTCCACCTCTCTCCACCTGCACGTCATCCCCTCGTCAGTTTAGTCTGTATTTAAGTCCAGTTTAAGTTCAGTCCTTGTTGAGTCGCCTGTTCTGTTTATTTTGAATAAGCGTTCTGCCACCGTTCACCATCTCTTGCATTTTGGTCTGCCTTCTGCACTCTCGGTGTGACAGCCTGCTGCAAAAATGTAAAATGTAACTGGTTCATTTCTGTGAACTTCACTGAGAGCACAAGGTTTCCACTTGACACCCTACTTTGCACAGAGGGCTATGCTAGCAGCAGCTAATGTAGACTAGGAGAGATTAGGAGCAAGAGGTCCGGTAAACTCTTCTGTCAAACTCCACACCATCATTTTCAAATTCGTAGTCTTCTGCCCCAACCCATGTTGATTCAATTGGTATCATGTGATGCAACTTAATGGGCTTCAACCTGGTTTCATGCTAAAACCACGCAATAGACAAGCATGTCCACAGTGTCACTGTTGGGTTTGGCTTACCTACCCTTCGAACAACACAGCATCATTCCAGGTCAGGTTAGCAATAACAAATGGTAGCCATTGCTATTGGCCTCACATGGCACTCCCACCCTTTTCATCTGGGTGAATGTCCTATGAATGAAAAACCTGGCCAATGACCACAATGAATGAGAAGACAAGACTCATATGTTTTAATCCTGGTGAGCTCAGTGCAGGATGCACAGGGTGCACATATGTTATCCCTTTTATCAGGAAGAGAGTTCAGCAACACAGAGATTGTTCATTAATGAGCTGTGGTCCTGTCCTCATGTGACTCAAGCTAGGACGTAGTTTTCCCAGAATATGACGAACACATTTGATGAAACTCAGGTCAAAGACGGACTGAGGTAGCAGCTCAGGTGGATATCTCTCCAAAGTGGTTCCATTCTGTGTAATCTCTCTTTTCTGTGAGGATGTTTTCCAATGAATGGAAGAGGTGAGATGAGTTGCAGCCATACAATGAATTACTGCAATTACTTAATGGAGAGGGTCCTTTCACAAACTCGTTATGAAAACACTGCAGTTAATGAAGATGTCAGTATTGGGCTACGTGCTGATTTGTAGTCCCTGCCCACCTCTCTTCGAAGTAGGTATATGATTACATCTGCAGCTCTGAGAAGCTTTGTTAAGCCTGAAACAATAACTCTCATGATGTTGTCAGGGTTGCTAGGACGAAAACATTCTATTGATTGCAATATGAGACATGTAGGACCCTGTGTTTTTGTGAGCTAGACCCATACTGGGGACTACATTTCTGTATATCTGAGCCTCGTGCTACAGTTTTCACTATTCTTTTTCAAATCTGTCTCTTATGATGTTGGTTAATAGCTTCTGTAGTAACAATTTTAACAGGTGTCTTTTAACATGGCAGCAGCCGGCTGAAGGTAAGGAGGATGTGGCTGCTCATTAGAGAAGGAATGCAGGCTGAGTGATGGGGGAATATAGAGGAGAGGAGGTGTGCTTTCCCCTCTATTACTGCAGACATATACTGGGAGGGGGTCTGATATGGGGCAGGACTCCTGTGTGCAGAGCCCGGCCAACGCTGACCCATGTCAAGCGAAAAGGCAGCAGGTTGACAAATCCTACAGCCACATGAAAACAGAGTGGATTAGCAGATTAAACTTCTTTAGCAGAGGCTATGCCTACGGGCCTGCAGAGCTGCATTGTTCAACCCCAGCCAAACCCCAGCTGCCGCATAGCAACATCAGCTTAAGTTGCTTTAAATTACAGAAGTCAGAGAAATTCCAGACAGATTTTCTTTGGTACTTCATGTTTTGCATCGTCAAGAAAACATTAGCTTGCAGGCTTTACTGCAGGAGAGAGACTCGGCGGCAGTTGATCACAGAAATTTGAATCATTCTGCCATTCAGAGTAGCTGCTTCCTCCTTCTGTCAAATCATTAGTTCTGGTATGCCTAACTGACCGTGCAGCATCTCATGCCAAGCTGACCTACCAGCATGAGAACAGGCAACACAATTAAGTGTGCTAATAATTAAGAGAACTGAGTGTTTAACGCATGCTTTGAGCTTAGAGTCTTTGGTTTTGACCTCTCAAGTGCAGTCAAGTTTCAGGTCAAAAAGAACACGGCTCAAACATGAACTCATGTCTGCACAATGGGAGGAAAAGAGCCTGCACGCCGCAGAGAGCTCTATTAGATCAACCGCTGCAGCCTTTAACAGCTAACACACCCTGACAGTGATGAAGTGAAACCCCAATTGTGCTCCAGATTGCTAAAAACACAAGATGTGTTACACAATGGCTGCTGCATTAGTTAGCCTCAGAGTTAAAGTCAGTGTTTCAGTAGTGCTGGCCTGTTGTATCTGCAGCCTTGTTCATATAAACAAGGATATCCTCTCCTTTTAGTGCTTTGCCAGCTGGCAATCACTGGGACAACTGCGTGGTGAAAGGGCAGGCAGAGCAGGTATCCTGTGGCAAAGCTCAAATATTCAGCTGCGTACTCCATCTTTCTGTCATTAGTGCTGTGGTTCCTGTTATGACCTGCAGCTAATTCAACCCCCACTCTTTGGTTTAGAACTACTTCCCCACAAATGCACAACAAAGGCATAGTGAATACCAACTGTAATCAGTTTTAAGCCCATCAAGCTTACGATGGACTATCCCTTTAAAGTCCACATCATCTCCTGTCAGGAGTAGTCAAGACCAAAACTGAGGTTTACATTCCTGTCCAAAGAGTACACCTGATTTCTAACCTAATTAGTGGTGCTTATGATAAACAGTCCTACTGTGCCACTGTAAAGATTAACTTGGTACAATGGGGGGGGGG
>OMLP01001262.1:16479-27640 GCA_900302685.1 Spondyliosoma cantharus
GGGGTTTCTTTTAAACTCTTCAGTCTGGAGATGAAACAGGAGGTCGGGGCTCAGACTATACACAGAAGCACTGGCATTAGCACATGGATGTTAATTAGCTGAACACAAAGTGTATCAAGCACTCGATGCTTTCGGGGGTACATATCTACATTCCGGCAGCTGTTTGTGTGTCCAGAGTCTTTAAAGCCATCAGTCACAGCCTATCATGATGCAAAAATGAGAAAAAGACCAACACATATTATGCTTGATGAATGAATGTTAAACTATACTAAAGAGCTTAATGAATAACATGTGTGAAGTTTTCTTTCATGCCAAATTAACATTTAAGAACTGGAACTGTAAAATCATCAACATGATTTTTTTTTACACATTTCCACGCTTGATTAATTTCCAAACAATCAAATCATCTGTTTTGATTATTCAAATAATGCTCTGAAAACACAGATATAAATCAGGTTGACGATGTGGCTGCCTAATAAAATGAATCTAAAGTGTTTGTCTGGAGAGTGGAACGACAGATGTTGCCAGATGATTTGTTACAGCAGATGTTTATCACTGCTCAGTGACAGATATTGTTCTCCTTTTATTGAGCAGCAAACAAAATAAGTTAAATATTAAAACATATGGGACAAAGAGTCAGCAGTCGATTTGTAAAATGGAGCAGTTGCTATTCATAGCTAAGATGATATGGGAATCGTAAGCGTGACAACTTCTCAAAAATCCATCACGCATTTGTTTTTCATTACAGTGTTACATTACATTTGTATTTCAGTAAAGAGAGCAGAACTCTGCGCTCTGACACATTGTGAGAAATAACCACACCGTTTGTGTCGGCTGCAGCTACAGTAGATTATCTGATCTGCACCACAGACTGTTATTTACATCCACAGCACAAGAAATACATTAAACACAACGCTGATGTTGAAATGTATTCTTGAATTGGACCCTTGGCTATGTCAAGGCATTCCAGAGATATCAGGTTTACAAGACTGGGGCATACCTGCGTACAACATGCTTCCAGCCGCAGTTATCGAGGCATTAAAACTGAATACAATTATTTGCAAATTAAATTTGTTTACAGTTATACGAAGCGTTCCGGAGCCCATCTAATAATATCCTCTATACAATCATGTGCTTCACAAAGTGGTGAAACCTCGTTAACCCTTTCATATCATTCATCATGATACTATCACCTGATACCAATGAACCTGTTTACCTGTGGAATGTTCCAAACGGGTCGAAACAAAGTCTTTGTGGCTCCTGTCCCAACTTGTAAAAATTCAGAATAAGCATATATTTACAAAAATCAAAGAAGTTGATGAGGTCAGACATTAAATATATTGTCTTTATACTGTTTTCAATTGAGTATATGTCAAATGGGATTATTACACTCGGTTTTACTTCATTTACACAGTGTTCAAGTCTGAGAAAAAAGGCTTGTGATAATGTTTTTGCATATCGTGGACCTGAAAGTGCATTCACATTTCTTCTACTTTCTTTCTATACCCTGATTAAAAGGCAGCACTCTCAGATCGGTTAAAACATCCAGATAGATTGATTTGGATCTTTAAATTAGCTAATGTGATGTTAAAGAATGGTCAAATCCATGTGTGAGGGATCCAGGAGTCCTTTTCACAATCTATGGAGCTCACAGCAGTCTAGAATATAATATCTATCCTGACCATTTTAAAAAAACAAAGCCAAGCAATGTAACACCAGTGCATACCCTGGTCATGTGCAGGGTAATGGACGTGGGTCCAATGTTGAATGTTGACCCATTCACACTGGCATGGGTGACACCGAAAACTTTTTTTCCGGTCACTGGCTCAGTGTGAATGAGGTAATTGTCTATCTCATGTCCAACAGCTTGCAGCTTTGTTTTAACCACAAACACAGAGACTTGTCTCTGCAGACTGATAATGTTGACTCTTCATCAAACCCCATGTGACATCCCCAATTAAATGAAGTCATGTTGGCATAACATGCCATGACAAAATTTGATTTTATGAAAACTGTAGCATCACCCAAGGTGTAAAGCTCATTAAAGCACCTGTAATTAAATAAATACTTAATCAGCATCATCAACATCATCCTGTCTTTGTGCCTGTTTCACACAACGCTCTGGTGCCCTCCATGCCTAAGCAGGCTTTGTTTCTTATTAATACCAGTGCCACCAGTCTGGCTATGGAGACTATGACTGGGTTTCTGCAGTGGCCGAGACTGGAGCTTCGACACCGCTGCGTGACTGCTGAGGAGTGTTGTTGTGTGGACAGACACATCATGATATGTGGCGATTTAGTGTAAAACAGTTTCCTTTACAAAGCCCTTCACGTGGACTGATTTAATTGTGACATCTTTGTTTAATAAATCATTAATATGCATGATTTTGAAAATTGCTCTTATATGTAAACTTGTAATAGATAACTTTTTCACTTTAACCTATCATTCTCAAGTAAATACTGATTGCCTTGTGTAATGACTGTAAAAAAAATTACACTGGCTTTCAGTACGCTCTTCAGTCTGCCACCAAGCCAGATTTTTCCACAAAAAAACGACGGATGAACTACTGCACAAAGTGAGGGCGTCTGCTGTTGTTTGTTGGCACCTGCTGCATTGTTTTACCTGGTCGCTATCCCCAGGTAATGGTGGAACAACTGGAACTAGAATGGCACTCAGAAGAGGTTATTTATTCAGTCATTAAAACGACAGAAAAGATTTTGTATATTTAGTTTTTTTGGGCAGAAATAAATCAGTCAATTAAGATCTTTCTCCTCTGATTAAAATGTATTCCCCCATACTACATTACTAATTAACTTTTTTTGTGCCTAAACAAACCGACCTTAAAGGGCAACAACATTTCATACTGTTTCACTTTGTTTATATGTGGCAGACCCTGCCACCTGTCTAGCTTCAAACAGTGTTCTGGGACCTTATTTTCCTCTGGGAACAGCTTGTTTATTTAGATATGGAAATATTTCTGAATTTGTATTATTACCTCATTAATACTGTAAATATTAGAACTCTCAGTTTGAATTTCTCCTACAAAAATACATAGTGCCCCTTTAAATCCACTAACTAGTCATTCTACTACTGCTTTTAGAAGTAGCACTGACATTAATGCCATTACTATGTGTCTTCACATACAACTACTACTAGAAATCACACCTTCACTAGATCTTTACAACATGGCCAATAGTTTGCAGACAGCAAAATATTCCAGCCATATGTTATGTTAAATATGGGCGTTATTGTGCTGATATAACAGCCTCCACTTTAATGGTTTCAGTTTCTCTACCGGATGTTGGAACCTGGCTGCAGAGATTTACTTCCACTGGTGTTTTGTGACTGGATCTGGCTCACAGTCGGAGTTTCAGTTCTTCCTGAAGGTGTTGGATACAGCTGAGGTCAGGGCTCTGTGCAGGTCAGTCAAGCTCTTTCATACACACTGGGAAACTATGTCTTTCCTGCATTTTTATGGTGAAACAAAGAGAAAAAAACATGAAGTGTTGACACAAAGGTGAAAACACACTGTTGTCTAAAATATAGTTGTAAACTGCAACACTAAGATTTCCATTCATCAGAACTAAGGGTCATAGACCAAGCAAGGCACACGGTTGTCCACATACTTCTGACCATATACTAAACTGCAAACACTGCTGCCATAAGTAGGCGACTACCACTTCACTACTACACTATGGGGCGTTCACTCTCCTCTCACCTATATTGCTGCAGATTTGTCCTCTGATTGTATCCAGAGCAGGCAACTGTTGACCATCACACACCATACTTGGCCATACATTAGTGATAGATCCTCCGGTCGTCATATATTATATGCACTGTGAATTTGTGTGTGTGTGTGTGTGTGTAGAGCTGGATTAGGTTGAGGGAGAGTGAGGGGTTACTGGAGTCCAGCAGCTGTGCAAACAAGGACAGCCAGATATTACTTGTACCCCAGTGAGTGCCATCTCTCCCACACTCTGCTGGCACCAGGCCTGCACTCACTGAAGGTATCATTACATAAACCTGTTGTTACTCATGTCACACAAAAGCCCTCATTGAGAGGATTACCTCCAATCATAAGAAATGACACATAACCTGAACCATCTGCCGGCTTTAGACAGGAAATTTAAAGGTCTGGCTTGGGAAAAACGTTGGTCAAGTCACTAATTTGTCTGAAGCAGAGGCACCATGACACGGAACACGGAGCAGCTAAGAGGTGAGGCTGAGCTGCATAAGTGGAGGTTGGGATACTGTTATAACAGGATCAGCTGAGATTAAACATGGACCATTATTAAGTCTGAACAAGCCTTGTTTCACCACAGTGCTGTGATACATTGCAATGGATCCTGGGAAATAAAGGGAATATACATGTCTGAAACACGCCAGTTCTGCATCTTTCTTACCTTGCTCTGTGAAGACGCATCCTTGCACAAAACCAGCAGGCAGGCGACCAAATTCGTATATCTCCACATTTTCTCTCCTGAGTGTCTACGCGTAAAGTTCACAAATCCAAAGCGAGTCACTGCCTTCTGTCCAGGAAAGTCGTGCGTCTATTTTAACTCCATTTCTTTGTCACACGGGGAGGATCATACAGTAAGTGTCCGTCTGTCAGTGTGTGTGTGTGTGTGTGTGTGTGCCGTTTGGTGCGCTCTGTCTGCACCGCGCGCTCAGTCCTCAGCCCCCAGCATCATCTGTCATCCGCTGTCCTCCGGCGTGGGAGGGGTTTACTCACAGACACACACTCACCAGTGTGTGTTCAAGCTGTGCGGGACGGCCAATAATAATAATAAGAATAATAAGAATAAGAATAATAATAATAATAATACATACATACATACATACATACATACAATATTATTATCTTCATCATAACTATAGCCTTATCAATTTTATATTTTCAACACTACACTATAAAGTGGTAATGGGGGAAATACACCGCTGGCTGTATACAGTAAGAATACACGCATCAAGAAAACAGCATATTTACGTTAGAAATGTGAAGGATTTTTGGCGCCATCTGCTGGCCAATTAATAATATTAAACTGCAGTCACAGTCATGAGTCACTTCAGAGATGTCACAGATTGTACAGGACTTGATGCAAATACAGGGCATGCAGTCGAAGAACGTCAGCAGACGATCGACTTGCACATGTAATGCCAATCATGTAAAACATGTATTGGAAACACGGTCAGATTAGCCTGCAAGGAGGCCAGAGTAAAATTTAGCTGCTGAGGCACCTTAGTCACTGTGCAACCACTGCAAACATCAATAAATGGCATGGTTCAGCACAGGCCAGGACCGGAAGGCTCTACAGAAGGTGATTAAAACCATCCAGAGCCTGTCTGGTACCATCTCGGGGGCGTTGGTGAAGTGAGGTGTCTGCACAGAGCCCAAAGGACACTAAATGACAACACCGTCAAATATAACCCCAAATAACCAAGAGTTGGTATTTGACGACCGGGGAATTAGACTCAACAATCAAATATCGTTTGGGTCCCTGACGAAGACCTCGATGGCTTTTTAATGACTAGCCTGTTAATGATTTAGCCACTGTGGTGAGGCATTTTCAGTAGTTCCTTCCTCATTTGATACATTTCATTACATTTGGAGAGCTTGGATTGACCCTGATTTTTTAATCAAAATCACTTACTCCCCCTGTAATATAGGGCTATGAGACATATAGCCAGCCTCAGGACAAAAGTGAGGTCTAAAATCATCCAGGGCCAGGCTTTAGAAGGTGGGAGGGCATTTGCCACGAGGGCTTCATCAATTGGGAATAATCTTTCTTTGTGAATTAGGCTAGCTAGCACTGTGTCCTCCTTCATAAATCTTTATAAAACTCATTATTTGAGTATTCTCCTGTTCATGCTCTTCGTTCATTTAAGATTAAATTAGTTTATTTAATCTTTGGATTTTATTCAGGATTTTCATTTATTGTCTTTTTTATCTATGGTTTTATTTCCTCACTTTGCAGCACTTTGCAAACTTCTTTTTCAAAAGCCCAATATGAATCAAACTTATTATTCTTATCCCTGTTTCTCTTCTTCTTCTTATTAAAACTAGACTTTTGTAATTAGACTGGGTCACTAGGTGACACCAACCTGACAGTACTCCTCTCCCTCTGTTAACTGATATTGTGCTTTAGTAGTTTATATTACCAAACACATCTTCCATTGAAATCAGCACAGGGCCTGGACAGCTGCCAGCTGACCTGACTGGCCCTCCAGCTTTATGCTGCAGAGACATCTGCAGGACGGCAAGAGAAACACACTTACCTTAAACTGAAGCAGAAACGCTTCAATCCAATCGTTCTCCCCCCCCCGCCACATATCGACATTTTTATTACAGGCTATGTAATTATATGTTCAAAAGAAATCGTAATGTGTCAGTGGGAAGTTACACATCCGTTTTTAACTGAATTTCCATCTTTCGTTCCTTTTACTGCTCTTAGACTATTTATCTGTTTTAATTCCTCTCTTGTGACCTTTCTCCTTTTTCTTGCCGTCCTTTAGTGCTTGTATTTGTTATCTTTAATCAACGTATTATCCCTTATTCCCTTAACTGCTCATAATCTTTTTCCTCTGATGTGATGTCCTCTTCTAATCGTCCTTTGTTTTTATTCTTTAAGTTACTTCTATTTTTGTGAATTTTTTCCCTTTCCCTTCCCTTTCCCTCTCTTCCTTCTCTGTGATGTTGCCAATTTTATCACTTTCTGACTCATACTGACTTTTTGTGTTTTTATGTGTTATGTTCTGCCTTCTTGTTTCAGTTCACCTTAGACTATATTTCCTTGTGTTGGGCTCGACTGCTGAGCGCGCACTCTGTAATATTGTCTTCCTTCCGGCTTTTGCTTGATTGTCAAAGCACATAAAGCTATATAAATAAAAGTTTATTATATTACACTCACCATTAGATGGTCTATAAATCTTTGGAAATTAGATTTCTATGGAATACATACAATTAGCATCACTGTATACTGTACGACATTCCAATTATTAAGGATGTGGTTTTGGGTGTAGGAAATCTGTAATTTAGGGAATGTTTAAGCAATTTTAAATGATTGACTACTACACAACACACTCAACATTATTCTCAAATTCTCAAGATACGTCTGGATCATAACATGCCACGTGCCATAAAACACCACTGAGCTTAAATAGTCTTTCATGCACTTTTTTTGTGGGCCTTAATGGAAGTCACACAAGTAAAGTCTGATAGGTGACGCAAAAGGTGAGTTCTAAGAGAGCAACAGAGAGGAGAGTGATTTGGTGAACAGTAGTTAAGAAAGGACGTGACCATGTCTGGCGTCTGTTCGGCGCTAAAACAGCAAAGTCACCTTCAGCTAACTGGAAACCTCCATCGTTCAGACTGCCTCACAGCACCACGGAACATGCAGGCTATCTGCAACAGTAGCATCAGATGAGTCCACACACTACGTCACCCCAATTAATCGACTCGGCGCTTCTAAATGTGAAAACGCTAAAATTACTACGAAGACATGCAAAAACGTTTACATGGGAGAACATGTTTGGTTTAGCTGGAGGTTAATTAAACTTCAAACAGGATGTATTCTTTCATACCACCAGAGGGCACTACACACTTTATTTCGAACAATTTCGTACTGAAACTTCTCCTGACTACGAATAAAACTTGCTGCGAATGTTAAAGATGCGTCATTCTACTAGCCAAACAGTAAGCTAGCTTAAGTAGCTTCCAGAAGCTAACGATAATATTAGCATTCTCGTGCTAGCATTCGGCTTGTTTCGCTCGGTGGGTGGCACTCTTCTGCCTTTCGGATTTGCAGAGGGACTCTATATCCCAGAATGCCCGAGGCACGAAGTCCACCCGTTGCGTAATCTCTGTTGTGTGTTTGTGCTGCCTTCATGTTCATGCGGAATAAGATAACTTTACAACATCAGACCACATCATATCACGTTGAAGACAAATGAAAAAGAACATTTGCTCAGTACTAGCTTGTCAATTTAAAATGAAAACAGGTTCTGTGTGTTCTCACACTTATCGCCCATTTACTAAGTATGATGAAATGATGAGTTCTCCTGTGACTGCTGACATTTAGAACAAAGTTTGCTAACATGTAACGTTACACATCTCACACATCATCAAAATCTTTTGTAACAATGCCATTAGTATGTCTTTTAAATCAATTAGTTAGGAAATTGTGAGGATTTTACTCAGTTTTTTGGGGGTTGAGATTACTTTGACTTTGGTCCACTTTTCACGTTGGCTACGAAAATATTATTTTCATTACATTACTAACTGGAAAATTGTATCATGCCTTCTCTCAAAATGTTTTACATTTAGTTCTACATCTGAAGCCGCTCTTCCTCACTCTATTTTTAGCCCCTGAACGCACCACCCCTGGGGGTGTGGATCCAGTTATTCCCCGCTGACATGAAGCAGAAGGCTAAATCATGAGACGGCGGTCCGAACAGTGAGCCAGCCGGGCTGAGGACAGGGACGAAGCAGTGGCAGCTCGACTCACTTCAAACTGCACCACCACCAACACCACCACCACCAGCAGCAGCACTAGCACTGTCCGCTCACCACCATCAGCAACAGTGTGCAGCTTTTTTCGTGGCGGTGAGAGGCGACGCCGGGGCTGACCAGGGATCAGCCCATGCAGGAGGATGGAGATAGAGAAGAGGACGAATGGGTTCGACTACCCGGAGAGAAACAACGCCAAGTCTGTTAGCGGTGAGTAACCACGACCCGGAGCGTGGTCCTGCACACACACACACACACACACACACACACACACACACTGTATAAGACAGTGCTGCTGTGTGACGGGGTTACACCATCCCTCACCTCCAAACATGAGAGCATGGCTGCACTAATTCTGACGAGCCGCTGTGTACATGTGCATCAGAGCCGCTCCAAACAGAACACTTGCTAACGCGCGCAGACAAGAACACACAGAACACAGAGGTTGTGTCGGCATTCTTATCTGTGAATGAACTTACGAATATGAAATGCAGCTAAACAAACGAATTGAAATGGACTGCAACGATACAAGAGAGCACAAGTTGGACGGAAATGTAGTTTGGTTTGTTTCGTTGTTTTGCATCTGTGAAAATGTTTAATTGTGTGCATTTATTTCTGTGTTGGCTTGCTTCTTGGGGGGTGTGTGTGTGTGTGTGTGTCGCTGGAGTGGCTTGCTGGGAACAGAGGTCGGAATGTTTTTATTTGGAGGTGGTCAGTCAGGCTCTGGGAGATCGTAAAAGGTGAACTTTTGAACTTGGAGAAGTCCTTCGATTTTTAGACCCTAAAATCCGTCGATGCTCAAGATGGACATGACGGCAGGGAAAAGGAAAAGGCGATGAAGACTCGAGATGGGTTCATAGTTGGGTTGAATTTCACCTGGACTGACGACTCTGCTGCTTACTGACATGGAGACCACAGCTCACTTCTCATTCAGTTGATTTACAATTTGCTATTTCGTCATATATCTCATATTGATCACTGCCAGGCCCAAAGTAAGGCCCACAATGCCTTGCAGCAACGTCTGTCCCAGGCGCCAGTCCCATATCGTTCATCCACGCGGGTGACTGAAGATTTATTGACATTATGGGTGGCGATACTGCAGATTTTGGTATTGATCCGATACCAAGTAAATACAGGGCAAGTATTGCCGATACCAATCCCGATATGATACTTTTTAATAATTAAGGTGGATGCATCATGTAAATGCTAAATCTGAATGAATTTTCATGACGTTTAAGTGCTTTTGTGATTTTTCCTTTAAATTATTAATTAGTTAAAAACCAGGACAGGATTTGGGCAAAGTTTATATGTAAATAGAAAATACTTTTAATACTATTATCAAACGTTTTTATTAAGAACAGAAAAGCAACAAAACTACAATACAAAAATGATATATCATATTCAGTATATTTGTTTCAATACAGTAAATGTATTCATTTAAATACACGTTTCAATGAGATACATGTATCATGGTTAACCTTGTCATTATTATCATGGTCTTAGCCTAATTTATACTTTCTGACTTGGCTGACAAATGACTAGTTGCACTTTGAAAATGAATATTAACTAATACCGAAGATGACTAAAATATTATTTTCACCACTATTATCTACCTGGACTGAAAGGCCTCTGGGCTGTCAGGTCTCTGCCTCTGGGTCAGGGGGTGGTGGGGGATTTCTCTCCTCCTCTCTCCGTTTCTTTAGTTCCTCGTTTTCTTTCGCTTGATTTTTCATGTGCTTGAACGAATGTGTAGTGTTAC
This sequence comes from Spondyliosoma cantharus, assembly GCA_900302685.1. Taxonomy (NCBI): domain Eukaryota; kingdom Metazoa; phylum Chordata; class Actinopteri; order Spariformes; family Sparidae; genus Spondyliosoma; species Spondyliosoma cantharus. The sequence goes on from OMLP01001262.1 coordinate 26,745, forward strand.
CACTGTATTTTACTCCCTTCTTACTCGGCCCGAAAATGTACCCACACGGTTCCTCTTCCTCTCTGCCAGTCTTCGGCTCCGTCCCTGTGTTGCTTGTGTGCTGCTGGCTGAGCCTGCTTCCTTGTTTGCCTGGCGCTACTGAGTCACGTGACTTGGTACAACATCCAATCACAAGAGGGGGGAGGAGGAGCAAAGTGTGCTGCTCCGCTCGGTGAGGAGCACACTTGAAAGCAGCGGACGGACACAGACAGCCAGGTCGCCACTTGCTGCAGTGCATACAGGAGAGAAACTGAAACTAAAGTATCGATCTCATTACACTGGTGTCGATCAATATCAATACCAGCGCTGGTATCGATATTATCGATATTTTGGATCAATCCGCCCACCCCTAATTGACATTTCCAAGATTAAAATTCCTTTAACTGTGCCTGGTCAGAGCTCACTCATGCTGCAATAGACTGTGTTTTGTGATAGGTACGTTTGAGTGTGTCACTTGATTGCAGAATAACTTTAGACTTGACGAGAATCATTACTTATCATTAATAAAGAAAAGAAAAGAAATCATTAATGAATATATGAAAAGGATTTTAGGCATGGAATTATTTAGATTTTTATTTTGACAACAAAACAAAAAACAATTTAAAAACCATGATGTGACATTTGTTGGGTCTGTACCAAACCAACACGTGTTCCTCCATCTGAAGAACAAGGTTTGTGAGCCAGGACATCAGCATTTCATTCAAATGCTGTTTCATTGCAGTTTCTTCACTTGGCCATATTGTGATTTTTGACAATATTTCAATTGATTGTGTGGGCCATATTTAAAGTTTCTTATCAAGCAAAAGAACCTTGAACATTCTCTGGCTCCTTTTTGAAAATTTCTGGATTTTGGACCC